>APFE030554969.1:48659-98908 GCA_000404065.3 Pinus taeda | reverse complement strand
GAGGGTAAATGCAGGTTTGAGGGATGAGGACGCAAGTTTTGACAAAGATAGCAGCAGAGAGAGAGAGAGAGAGAGAGAGAGAGAGAAGGTTTAGGAAACGATGAGGAAAATGCAAGTAAAGGGAGATGGCAGCGAGGGTTTGTACATAAATGGAAGGAGCGAAAAATTGTAGGAATAGAGCAGCATCTGGAGGAGAAGATGCCGCTCAATAGAGGTAGTAGGAGAAGTCTTTCTTTATTATCCAGGAAAAAGATTACAAAAGAGCTTTTTGCTAAGCACACGACTCAAAGTTCAGATGAATTGACTGACCAAAGACTTCCTATTTAAAAATATATCCTCCAAAAACAAGTTCAATTAATGCTCTTCAAAATTACCCCGAACGTTTTGCACTCTTGCTCCCTTCCCTTGAATCTAATTGAGCCTCTTGCTTTGGAGAAAATCGCTCTCTCATTTTTGTGTAGTTGTGTTGTCTTCACCTCTCCATTAGGGTTCTTTTATTAATTCATTAAGCCAAATCCTTAACCATAATCTCTTAAGTGTTTGACTTTTGAGATTAGATCTCACGTCACTTGATATTATATCGAAGTCAAATAAATAATTTGATTATTTATCCTTACTACTTTGGCTTAATAGTCCACAAAAATTAATTGACTTCAATTATTGTACTTTTCCTAAGTTAGACTTAGGAAAATAGTCATAAATAACCTACGCCTCTAAACCAAGGACATAAAGAGACAATCAACCATATTATACATGTGAGGACACCTAGATGATGAAAAAGACCTTCAGAAGCTACCAAGAACTTTAACAATATGAGCTTGCTCCATCTTGACCTATGATTCTAGTATCTACCTTGTTTTGTATTTGCAATTGGAATTCCCACTTATAGTAGCAATGACTTAGCGAGTTAGTATCGATATAATACATTTTGATCATGATGACTTAATAAGAAAACAATTGTTAAGGTTTTAATTTTTTGTGTATTTCTCAATTGATTATCATTAATGTAGTACTAGTTGTATGTATAATTGAATTTGTAACATATCACATAAATGTTTTAGTTTCTAAGTTGAATGATGTATTTATATTTCATTCTCTGTGTAATGTTATTTTACTTTTCTATTTATATATATATATATATTATATATTATTATATATATATATATTATCTATTAATATATTATCTATATATGTATATTAAATAAAAATATATATCAAACTATCCACATAAAATGAAATTCACTAATTTGTTTTATATATATATTTTTCAAGGGTTACCATGTCACGTGTCAGATAATCATATTCCATATCCTCCATTTCTAGGTTCACTGTGTCATGTGACTTTGGGAGAGAGTTAGCATCCTTTTATTATTGTATACTACTACAAATATGGAATAAGAACCAATGTATTGCTCAAGTAGCTCATTTATTTTTAAATTTGATCAATAACAAGGGCAAAATATGTCTCATAAATTTTTGAAATAAATGATCAATGTTATTCTTTGAAGTTTGTATTGCATTCATTGACTAACATCATGTGCTCGCTTGTTCTTATCTAATAAGAACTTAGGAATCTGAAGCATAGATAAATTTACATGGCCTTTTTATTGATTTGAATATTTACACACCTAGACAAATAGATGACATTCAAAACTTACATACCATTTTATTTGCCTCTCAACTAACTCCCCTTGCCTCACCTAACATCACAAAGTGACGTTCACTATCCCCTAAATCTGTGCGCTTTCCTCATATATCGTTGTAAATTGAAGTTCAATATAGCCTACAATCATCTCTCTTACACACTCATTGTAACTATAGTATTTCACTCAATGCTAGTTTCTAATTGTTTGAGATACACAATTTCCCACCAGAGAAAAGTAAAAGGAATGTATTATTGTTAAGTTTTAGATATTCAAGTCACATTATGAATATATTATTTTATCCTTTACAAATACCATGCACGCTACTATTTTTTTTTTAACAAGGATTTCCGAGCTAAATATTTTTGTGAACTCAATTTTGTTTTCTCTTTCCTTTGGATCTAAACAAAATGGTTCTTACTATTCAGACTTATTTCTATGCTGAGGAAATAGATCTTAACCAAAATGGTTCTTGTCATTTTATATTATTTCTATGCTTATGAAACTATGCAAACATATATGTGACCAGCAAAATACATTATCGAAAAAACCATGATAGGCACATATGCCCGTCAAAGCCAAATCACCAAAAACCTGCATGAACCGATCACATTCTGCCCAAAAAATGAGCCCCAGAGCAGTCCTGTAAAGGGTAATGGAGAAACCCCATACCCACTTCAAAACACAACAAAAAAAAGCAGTGGTGCAACCCCAAGAGAGCGCCAATGTAGACCAACTAGTCCACGAACAACTCAAACTCGACACTGAACCACCACAGGCGAAACTGAAGACTCCTGAGAAAATATCCGTGACAGGTAAGATCAAACCCTAGAAGCCCAAACAATAAAGAGAGGCACAAAATGAGGAAGAAAGCTGCCAGGGTAGCCACTCCTCCCCCGCCGCCTGAAACTCTCCTCCTGTATCAGACGAACTAGAAAATAAACAAACTGCCACCAATCTTCCACAACAGCCTTCAGAATCCCCAAGACACCTAGCCAAGTTGCAGCAGCATGGAGCAAGAGCAATGTCAGCCAAGACCTCCATGCCCATGTTCCCTCAATGCTCCAAACTTAGCAAAAGAGAAGCTAGTGAGTAGCCAACTTGCACCGTTTGCAGCATTAAAAACCATCAAATCTCGACCAAGATGTGGAGGCTCGAAACCGGGGGCAAAGGAGGCTAGGGTTTAGCGTCCTCGCCCCCGCACAGTTGAAGATGCTTGTTACCAAAGGCTTATAGAGATAGATAATCATTTGAGTAAACATCACATTTTGGGTATTGTATGTTTTATTAGGGGAATTTTAAGTTTTAAATTTTAAAATGGGTCTCGTCAGGAAAATAATAAAATAATAGTTAACATAACAAAATAAAAGTCATGTTTTTAAAGGAAAGTAAAGAAAGCTACATTCTTTATTGTATTTTCGACTTATCTCATTATATGTTTACTCAAATGTGATATGTAGGCCCTCAATGGATGTGGAATTAAATTTTGCATGCAACGACCACCAACTTTTCACACTTGTGAGTAGACCCACATAGAGAAAAATTGAAAATAAATGAAAAAATGTTGAAAGAAACACAGCTTTCATCTGTTTTCAATTTTTCTTATTGTGGATTTACTCAAAAGTATGTGGAGAGGGTGCGCGTTGGTTGCATAATTTTATTTTACATCCAACGAGTCCCCAAATTTGACATTTGAGTAAACCTATAAGAAGATGATTAAAAAATATGATAAGAAGGGTAGTTTTCTTCTTTTCCATCCAAAATAGATTTACCTCGATAGAACATCATCTTGAATCCTATTGGTTCTTTGAAATTTGATTTTTGGTAATATATTTTTTATTTTGAGACTTATTTTTTACCTTAAATTCCCCTAATGGAATTTAAATGTGAAGATCGTTTAATCTTCAAATTCCTTCTCTGTTATAAGATTTGTAGTTGATACAATTACCTAATTAGAGATTCATTTGGCTCCTTGAGGACTTTTGTGTTGTACAATCTATGTGGGCTAAACATGTCTCATCATGTTTCTTCATTAATTGTCACATCTCTAACAAATAAAGAAATTACTTCTAATAGTTTCAATTATAGACTCGTCACTTGGTACTTCTAGCCTCATGCCAATTATGGAATTGCTAGACATCATAGACCCATGAGGGGATTGTTAGAAAACATAGCGCTCCCTATTCCTCAATTGGTTTCCAACATGATTCTAATCAAGTATTTCTTAAGCTGGGGTGTTCAGAGAGTTAGTGGGTAGCACTATTTCTGATCTAAGATTTCTAAAGTAATGCTCTCTTTCAATTCGTTACCCTTTTTTGTTAATTTATGATATCCTATAGTTTAACGCATTCCTTGTAAAGCTAAATTTTTTCTCTCTTGCTTTGCAAAATGTTCTTGTATCCCAAATTCATAAAGTTATTGCAACTACCCAACTATCTAAAAGTAATAATGGAGAATGTTGGGTCCCCATAATACTAGTTATTACCCCATTTCTATTGTAGTTGTACCCCTTATTAATATTGTTGTTGCCCTATTGTGCCCATATTGTTACTATTGTGCCCCATAGAAGCCCACTATTATTATTATTGTGCCCTTACATTATTATTGTTATGTAGGCTCTGATTATGTTATGACCCCTTAGACTGCTATATATAGAAAGGAGGTCTTTTCATTTGTATCATCCAAGAATTGCTCATTTATGTAATGTAAAGGAGGTTGGCCCCTCGAAGAGGCTGAATTCTAAGGTGTTGATCTATCTTTTCGATCTTTTCTTGAGCTAGTTTCATAACATTTGGTATCAGAGCTTTGGATTCTAGGGTTTCGCTGCTCCAAACAGGTCATCATGGCATTTTCGCTATAGCTTTTTTCCTGCGATGTTTCAGAAGTTAAAAAAAACCCATTTGAGAAGACATCGCGATACATCTTGGGTCCCAATTTCAGAGCATTTTTTGCTATAATTGTGGAGATATGATCTGAGGAAGTTGGTCTTTTTGCAGACTCCTGAATAACATTCTAAACAGGTGACATGGGGAAAATCGTCATAACTTTTTCTCTGAGCATTGGATTGAAATTTCATAAAACGGTGCAGAAAGAGGATGGACTGTAGTTTCTTCTATACATTTTTCAGAGCCAGAGGTCGAAACAGTGACTCGTGGAATTTCATACAAGTTCGCTCTACTGAATTAGTCTATAATCAGGTCACTGTGGGAGATTTGGCATAACTCTTCATTGGAGAATCCAATTGGGGTTTGACTAGTGGCATTGGAAAGAGGACACAGAGGGCTACCGTAGGTCGTAATTTTAGAACTAGATGATCCAAAATTACAGAGATACATCAAAGGCAATATCGAGATCCTACAAGGTGAAAAAAGGTGTGTATATTTTTTAAAATGTTTGCTTAAGCTCGGTTTGAAACTTTATTTTGAAGAAATTCAAAGGGCATAGTGAAGCATTATTATCAGTAATTGATGCCCAGAAGAAAGAAAATGGAAACACCTAGTAGGCGACTTCAAGTGCAACAAGTGTCACTTGCACAAAAAGCAACAGAATCTAAGATGGATGGTTTAAGGAAAGATGTAGAAGCTAAGATGAATGGTTTAAAGAAAGATGTAGAAGCTAAGATGGATTGTTCAAAGAAAGGCATAGAAGCTAAGATGGATGACATGGAAGCTAAGATGAATGGCATGGACGCTAAAATTGATGGCACAGATGATAAGATGGAAGAATTGAAGATAAATATGAATAAGTTGCTACAAGAAATGGTCACTAATGGTGAAATGGTACTAAAGGAAACTCATGATGAGAACAAAAGAAATGTTAATCATGAATCCATAGACTCTAATGTTGGATCAAAGACCCACCATGTTCCAAAAATCGATATGAGGAAGTTTGATGGCAAGGATCCCGCAACATGGATATTACAGATGGAGCAATTTTTCGATCTCAATAATGTGCAAAACACACAAAAGGTACGTATGGAAACTTTATATTTGGAACCAAATCAATTTGTATGGTATCAATCGCTTTGCTCTCGTAAAAAAATTATCACTTGGGCAATTCTTACGAAAGAATTGATAGCACATTATGAGGATACAAAAAGCAACACTTTTTTTAGCCAATTGATAAGCCTTAAACAAAAGGGTTCAATAATGGAGCACATTGAGGAGTTCCAAAAATTGAACATAAGAGTAAAAGATATTCCAGAGGAGCATAGGATTGATGTGTTCATATGGTATTTAAAGGATAATATCGAAAATGATGTTCACCTTTGGGAACCTGATTCATTAGAGAAGGCATTCAGGTTAGCAAGAAAAATGGAAAGCAAAATTATGGCAACCAGGAAGCATACCACTCACAACTATAAAGACGGAAGTGTTGTTGCCCCTAGTCTTCCACAACCTATAAGGTTGACACCACGACAATTGGAAGAAAAAAGAGCAAAAGGGCTTTGTTACAGTTGTGATAGCAAATACACTAAAGGTCATAAGTGTGCTGAGAAGAAATTATTCTACATAGATGGTGAAGAGGAAGAAGAAAAGGAGCAAGAAAGGTCAAAAGAAGAGGATATACTCCAGGAACAAAGCCTAGATGAAGAACAAATGAATCTGACCATATCTTGTAATGCATTGGCGAGAATTACCACTCCTCAAACCATCAAGATAGAAGGAAAAATCAAGAATAAAAAGGTAATAGTGTTGATTGATTCAGGAAGTACTCACAATTTTATTCATTGTAAGGTAGCAAAAGAATTGAATTGCTTCTTATATCCAGCATCGGAGTGTCAAGTGATGATTTCAAATGGAGGAAAAATAAATTTCTCTAGAAAGTGCCATAATATCAAGCTATCCATGGGAGAATATGTATTGACTAGCCCAATGCTCTCCATTCCAATGGGAGGTGCTGATGTTATATTAGGAGTCCAATGGCTACAATCCTTGGGTACAATAGCTTTTAATTTTCAGGAACTTTTCATGAAATTTTCTATGGAATGAAAGGAAGTTGTATTAATAGGTATTGCATGGAAACCGGGAAAGATAATCAGCTCTAATGGTATGACAAGCTTCTAAAAAAGGAACAAAAAGGTGTAATTGCACAATTATGTTCGCTAGATGTTTCCACATTGGAATCATCTATTTCTCCAGATCTCCAAATAGTCTTGGACAATCATTCCAAGGTATTTGAGACTCCCAAAGTCTCCCACCTATTCGTGATCATGATCATGCTATTCATCTGATTCCAGGAAGTGTTCCTCCAAACATCAGGGCATACAGATATCCCAATGCCCAAAAGAGTGAAATTGGACGTATGGTTGCAGAAATGCTAGAGGCTGGTATAATTCAACCGAGTCAAAGTTCTTTCTCTGCTCCAGTAGTATTGGTGCACAAGAAGGATGGATCATGGCGCATGTGTCTGATTATAGGGAGCTCAACAAGCTCACTATTAAAGATAAGTTTCCCATTCCTGTCATTGATGAATTACTGGATGAATTGCATGGATCAATTTACTTCACCAAGTTGGATCTTCGTTCAGGATATCATCAAATCAGAATGAAGATTGAAGACATTCTGAAAATAGCATTTAGAACTCATGAGGGTCATTATGAATTTTTGGTCATGCCTTTTGGCCTTACCAATGCACCCTCAACATTTCAAGGTCTGATGAATTCAATTTTCAAACCATTCCTTAGAAAATTTGTGTTAGTATTCTTTGATGATATACTAAGCTACAGCAAGTGTTGGAAGGATCATGTTGAACATGTTGACAGGGTGCTACAACTATTGGAGGAAAAACAATTATATGCAAAAAGATCCAAATGTTTCTTTGGAGTACAAGAGGTGGAATATCTGGGTCATATTGTATCTCATGAAGGAGTTAAGGTAGACCCTAGCAAAATTAAAGCCATTAAGGAATGGAGAATCCCCACATCCATAAATCATCTACGAGGATTTCTCGGGTTGACAGGGTATTATCGCTAGTTTGTTAAGAATTATGGGAGGATAGCAACACCTCTAACAACACTATTGAAGAAAGATGCATTTTCATGGACTCCAGAAGCAACAAAGGCCTTCGAACATCTTAAAGAAGCAATGTGCCAAGCACCTGTCTTAGCTACACCAGACTTCACAACAACCTTTATTGTGAAATGTGATGCTTCAGAAAATGGAATTGGTGTTGTTTTAATGCAAGATGAAAGACCCATTTCTTTTGAAAGTTGTCCAATCAAGGGAAAGTTTTTACACAAAGCTATTTATGGGAAGGAAATGTTGTCAATACTCCATGCACTTAAGAAATGGCGACCCTACCTAATGGGAAGACACTTCAAGGTAAAAATTGATCATGATAGCCTTAAATACTTTTTAGAACAAAGATTATCCTCTGAAGAGCAACAAAAATGGGTCAAAAAGATTTTGGGTTATGACTTTGAAATCATCTATAAAAAAGGGAAAAAAAATGTGGTGACAGATGCACTCTCAAGAAAGGATGAGGATGTGGAAGCATTGTAGTGCACCATTTCTATTATCCAACCATATTGGATAAATGAAGCAAGGGAGGAATGGAAGAATGATGAAGAAGTGTGGGCACTTATTCGAAAATTACAACAAGATTCCAGTACGTTGGATACATTTAGCTGGAAAAATGTTTCTTTATGGTACAAAGATCGCTTATACCTGTGTAAGAATTCCCAGCTAAAACAAAAGATTCTTATGGAATTGCACACTTCTCCCTTAGGAGGGCACTCGGGATTTTAAAAAGCTTACCACAGGGTTAAGAAGGAATTTTTTTGGGAGGGCCTTAAATCAGATATTCAAAAGTTTGTGGCGGAATGTTTGGTTTGCCAGCAAAATAAAGTTGAAACAATTAAGACACCGGGTCTATTACAAACATTATCCATTCCAAGCCAACGTTGGGAGGAGGTTTCAATGGATTTTATCATAGGTTTACCCCAGTCTGAGGGAAAGAGTGTCATCATGGTGGTAGTTGATAGACTTACCAAGTATGCACACTTTTGTTCATTATCACATCCATTTAAAGCCAGTACAGTTTCTAGTTTATTTATGGAAACAATTAAAAAGCTACACGGAAACCCAAATATTTTTGTAAGTGACAGAGATCCCATTTTCACTGGAAATTTTTGGACAAAATTATTTTCTTGTCTTGGTACTCAGTTAGCTCATAGCTCATGTTATCATGCTCAATCTGATGGGAAAAATGAGATAGTAAACAAATGTTTGGAAGGATATCTTCGTTGCTTTGTATCTGATAAACAGAAACAATGGGTCAAATGGTTGCCTCTGGCTGAATGGTGGTATAACACTTCCTTTCATATGCAACAAAAATGACCCATTTATGCCACTTTATGGGTATTAGCCACCATCCTAATCATATTTAAGAGAAAATTCTAAGGTTCAAGCAGTGGAACATCACATCGAACGTCAACAACAAGTCCTCCAACTCTTAAAGGATAACCTCGTGTTGGCACACAATAGAATGAAAAAACAGGCAGATCAACATCGCAGTGAAAGGAGTTTTGATGTAGGCGATTGGGTATTCCTACGGCTACAACCATATAAGCAAATGTCCCTCAAACAAGATAAGAAGGATAATAAATTATCAGCAAAGTATTATGGTCCGTACAAGGTGTTGCAGAATATTGGTACTATGGCATACAAATTAAGAAAGGTGTAGAAGCTAAGATGAATGACATGGAAGCTAACATGAATTTCATAGCAATAATTCATCTTGGGAATTCTATAGGAATATGTTGCACAAAGGAACTCTAAAATAAAGGAAGTCTTTAATGTCCCAACTCCAATGAGTAAGAAATTTCTATATATTTAAGGGTTATTGGAGAAGCATAAGGAAGCTTGGGCTCCTTAGCTATGCAATAAAATAAGATAAATAATTAAAATAAAAGGCACACCATAGGGGTGGAAACATCAATTCGGGGAAAAGGATAACTCATGCCCCCATGACTACTGCCTCCTTACATTAATAAATTGAGGATGTTGGAGCCCCATTAGCTAGTCTCATGGTTGTGACATCTTCCTTAAGTCTTTCCCACTCCATGACCATATTATCACACACCTATGGATTGATGGGTCTTGTTGACCATTGAAGTACACTTGAAGACTCCATGTTGAAGGATATGTTAGATGATTCTTGTACTTGTAGAGTTCAGATATCATCTGATCTTTTAAACTCTTTCTTCTCTCTCCTTTTCTATTGTACTCAAATTTTGCAGCCCTACAGGGATATTGTAAAGTGATCGTAGCATGATGAAATAGAGTCAAGTAAAAGGCTTAGGTAGCTTATGACTTTGTTATTAAGTGAGTTCACTCTAGGGACTCTTTTTACTTGGTAAATTATTGTTACTTTTCAACACTTAATAATTAATTGAGTTCTTTCTTCCAGTTAAGACCCCAACGCTGAAGTGCAGCTTGATAACGAAGCCTTAAGTGAGTTTTAGTGTCTACAATCATTGTATACTACCATGTTAGATCGCTGGTAAAGTTTCACAGAATTTGATTATGTCTAGGGGTCAATTTTTAAAATTTCTCACAAGACGAAAATTTTAATAAATTTTCTATGTAATTTGTAATAACGGATGTCTAGAGAAGTTATATGAGGTATGAGTGCTCAAAATTACACCTATACACCTCAAATTTCTACTAAGACACACTTTGAGGGGTAAAAAACAAAGTATAAACCCTCAAAGCCCATTTTTCCAAAGTCTAGGGGAAAATGTGGCAACAAATTAGCCAACAAATAAATAAATGGGAGAAAATAAATCTCGACGCATGCAAAATTGTTGTGGAAATGAGGTGGAGAATCATAAAGAGTCAAAGTCAAGTTGGAAAGTTATGTGGACTCCACCTAAGCCAAGGATCAAGGAGAAACATGTGAAAATTTGAGAAAATCGAATTCCCTTGATAGGACCACAAGTTCCGAGAGGCATCCCATGAATTAAGGAAGTGAGCTCGATTTCCAATGTTGAGTTAAGTTTTTGCTAGAGATTTGGTTGAGTTCACTTCAATGAGATGGATAGTGGTCTCCTACCACTCTATCACTCATCGCGTGTTTTTCTCTCATTTCCCAGAAGTTCAACCTAAAAAATCGCTCAGAACTAGCCAAAACTGGACCACACAGACTGCTCCATGCTTAGTGTGCGATGCATACTGGTTGCCACACTGGACAGGTGTGATGCATATTGAAAGAGCCTTCTATGGGGGTGCAATGACATACAAATTGAAGCTTAATTGACATAAATAAGAACCAAAGAACATAATTGATGGGGTCATTTACACTTCAACAAACACACACACACACACATATATAGGTTAATTAGGGTTATTTCGGGTGGTTGGGAGAAAGGAATGGAATCCTTCCCACCCAAGTTCAATTCATACAAGTGTCATCATAGATTTTTGACAGTATTGATAGTATACATATATTCTTGGTATGGAATATACAACATCGTACATATTCACAGGTACAATGTTGTATATTCCATATCAAGAATGTACTATCAATACTATCAAAATCCATATATATTAGTAGAATTATTAACAAAGTTATAAGAAGTGAAATAGATGAAGGGTGAATGGAAGAATTTCATTCATAGGTTATGAAACATTGTATTAAAATATTAGAACAAGAGAAGGATGATCTTGAGAAGGAATTCAAGAACCTATAAAAAAAGGATGATTAAATTTCTCTTTTAAGAAACCTTAAGAAAAGTTTGGTTAAATGAGTTAGAAGTTTAATAGATGAGAAACTTGAGAATCAAGACATTAAAATTAAAGTTGACAAACTAGAAAATTAAGAATTTTCATATCTAAGGAATCATAATCAAAACCTACCTACACAAATTGTAGAATTATTAATGGAGTTATACGAAGTGAAATCAATGAAAAGTGAATGGTTTTTATGAAGAACCTATTAAAAAAAGATGAATAAATTTATCTTTCAAGCAACTTTAAGCAAATCTTGCTTAAATGAATTACAAGGTTTATAGATGAGAAACCTGAGAATCAGGACATTAAAATTAAAGTGGACAAACTTGAAAATGAAGAATTTTGATGTCTCAGGAATCATAATCAAAACCTACTTACACGAATTGTGAAGCTTAAGAATGATAAGAAGTCTATGGAAAGTAAGTTCAAACAACTTATAGACAAGGAAGCATCCAAGCCTTCAAGTGAAAATTCCAAGTCATGGAGACAAGAAAAATTATAAATCCAAGCAACATGATAGTTCAAGGAGGTGCAAATATAGTTAAGGACAAATTTGTATATTGAAGTACAAATGACTGAAAAGTTACCACAAAAGTAAGTACATTAACAAGTCAATTTATCAATGTCATTCAAAACAATAACAAGTGACCTATTGTTTGAAGTATATTGATGCCAATACAATTGAATTTCATATCAATAATTGATCTAGGGAATTCTATAGGCATATGTTGCACAAAGGAACTCTAAAAGAAAGGAAGTCTTGAATGTCCCAACCCTAATGAGTAAGAAATCTCTACATATTTAAGGGTTATTGGAAAAGAATAAGGAAGCTTGGGCTCCTTAGCTATGCAATAAAATAAGATAAATGATTAAAATAAAAGGCACACTGGAGCGGTGGAAAAATCAAGTCGAGGAAAGGGATAACTCATGCCTCCATAATTACTGCCTCCTTACATTAATAAATTGAGGATGTTGGAGCCCCATTAGCTAGTCTCATGGTTGTGACATATTCCTTAAGTCTTTCCCACTCCATGACCATATTATTACACACATATGGATTGATGGGTTTTGTTGACCATTGAAGTACACTTCAAGACTCCATGTCCAAGGATATGTTAGATGATTCTTGTAATTGTAGAGTTCAAATATCATCAGATCTTTGAAACTCTTTCTTCTGTCTCCTTCTCTATTGTACTCAAATTTTGCAGCCCTACAGGGATATTGTAAAGTGATTCTAGCATGATGAAATAGAGTCAGGTAAAAGGCTTAGGTAGCTTACAACTTTGTTATTAAGTGAGTTCACTCTAGGGACTCTTTTTGCTTGGTAAATTATTGGTACTTTTCAACACTTAATAATTAATTTAGTTCTTTCTTCCAGTTAAGACCCCAACGCTGAAGTGCAGCTTGATAGCGAAGACTTAAGTGAGTCTTAGTGTCTAGAGTCATTGTATATTACCATGTTAGATCACTTGTAAAGTTTCACAGAATTTGATTACGTCTGGGGGTGAATTTTCAAAATTTCTCACAAGACAAAAATTTTAATAAATTTTCTATGTAATTTGTAATAAGGGATGTCTAGAGAAGTTATACGACGTATGCGTGCTCAAAATTACACCTCCACACCTCAAATTTCTACTAAGACACGCTTTGAGGGGTAAAAAACAAATTATAAAACCTCAAAGCCCATTTTTCCAAAGTCTAGGGGAAAATGTAGCAACAAATTAGAGAACAAATAAATAAATGGGAGAAAATAAATCTCCACGCATGCCAAATTGTTGTGGAAATGAGGTGGAGAATCATAAAGATTAAAATTCAAGTTGGAAAGTTATGTGGACTCCACCTAAGCCAAGGATCAAGGAGAAACATGTGAAAATTTGAGAAAATCGAATTCGCTTGATAGGACCACAAGTTTCGAGAGGAAAATCTGATGAATGAAGGAAGTGAGCTCGATTTCCAAGGTTGAGTTAAGATTTTGGTAGAGATTTGGTTGAGTTCACTTAAATGAGATGGATAGTGGTCTCCTACCACTCCGTCACTCATCCCAGTGTTTTTCTCTCATTCCAATGAGTTCTCCTCAAGGATTGCGTGGAACTTTATTGGAGGATTCCATTACCACTCGGAAATTCGATTTGCATGGGGTTTCCTTCGGATTCTTACCACTCTCTCATTGGGATTTTCTCCCATAGTTCTATTTAGACAAGCCTTTGGCTCTCATTATGTACAATTGATATGATCTCTTGTACTTGCAGAAGCTTTACTCATATATATTCTTAATTCAATAAAGACTTTGTGGTTACATTTGAGGTGTTTCCCTTATTGAGTATGGTAATATCTTGATCGTTGTTTCAATTCTACTTATATTGATATGCTATTATTTCCATTGTTCTTTTGAAGTTATTTTAATGTAGAGATATCTTACATTGGCATGAGGCTTAGAGATATGTTGTAGATAGAGAACACTTTAGCTAATTTTAAATAAATCTCTAAACATTTCTTATCATTGTATGTTGCTAAACCCATATGGATGTAATAAGCTTGTGTGAAGTTATGTAGAAGATATATTTTTGGATCAAGCTTCAAGTGTGAGGGTATGTTCTTGGAGGAACCATCTCACTCTTGAGGACATTCACAGGAGAATCCACAATTGTAGACTCTCAAGGCCTTAGCTCATATTTCAAGATAAATCATATAAATTATTTACTGTTGAGAAATCTAGGATAGAGAGATGAGGTGATTTCTCTGGTAATGATAACTGTTTGTGAATACTTTTTACTTCTCTTGATTAGAATCTTCTTTAGCTTGATGATTATTGTGTACTTTTGATCAAACAACTATCAAATATAAACAATAGTGCGACACGGGACAAAAGATATAGGCGATCGGCCAGGGCCAAAACCTCTCCAATCTTGAAAGGAAAACCCACTAAATTCTTCTTCTTATAGAACCTTTAGTTGATGAATTTCAAGGCCAAGACCCTTGACCTAACAATCTCTCCAAGACCAAGTCACAAGACCTTTTGCACAACTTCTCCTTTTTGTCGAAGTCAACACTGATCAAACTGACTTCTTTTACTTCTAATATCGGCTTCTCTGAAATTCAATATTTTCCACAATACTACAATTCTTGGCTTGTGTAATGTTCCTAAATAGGAAATTAAGCGATAAACAGAGCAAGCAAACAATCCAACAATCAGAAATGCAAAATACACATACGGCACCCATGAAAACACTAGAAATAGAGAACCGTTGAGCCATTTTATAAAATCATCAAGGGAAAGTACAACAATGAATGGAATGGTGCAACTGAGCTTGTCTTTAAGGACAAGCGTAACAAAACCTAGGTGAGAAAATGTTGATTTGGAGCATGCCCAACTATTGCACTAGAACTAATCTGCGTTGCCTAGAAAATGTGATGTATTTTGGAACAAAATGGTTGTAATCACTGCTTCTCATGCCCAGAAAATTATAAAACGTTGGCTCCCGGATCCTCAGAAAAAACCCACCAAACCCCAGGAAGGGTTTGGCCTAGTTCCGACATCTGAAATTTGACCCCCAAGGAGCCCATTCTTTACTAAAACTGGAAACCTCGGCCTACCTGAATGAAGCTAGGAAAGCTCTCCAAAACTCCTCAAAATCATTGGGATGAGACCTCCTAGGAATTTCCTTCCTCCCCAACTGTGATTCCAGTGTTGTGGCTCTTTTTCTGAAGACCCACGTGATGCCTAGACTATCCCTCTATGTTATCCACCAAGGCTGGATTTCGCATCGCTTGTCTGCTGCACCCACCTGCTCCAAAACTCCTCCCTAGTGTTGATCCCCTAATGTCGTTCAACGATCCTCATTCCTCTGGCTAGTGCTGGCCCAACGAAGCTTTGTACACAACTGCGTTTTCCCTTCTATGTTGGCTCAGAAATACGCATTGTTGGATGGTCGTTGAATGTGTTGGCTATGGATACTCCATGGTGCTCCTGAAGATGTTATGAAGCTACCTTCCTAGGGTGGCACTCGAAGTCCCCTGAAGGTAAGGTTGAATCTCTCACTTGAGAGATTCATGGTTAAGAAACCAGTTGACTCGGCGAAGCAACTTGAGCTAACAGTCAAGTGATTTTCGATATGCAAGAATGAATAATGCCCAAGTGAGGAGCTCTTTCTCCTTATGACTTCGTGGGGCTCCCTTTGCCCCATGTGGGCCATTCTAAAACCCCTACAAATCGCACCCAAGGCAATTTGAATTGCCTAGTATGTTTTCCCACGTGGGTGGCCCCACCTTCCACTAGGAAAATAATCTGGTTGTATTTCTCCTAAGTTCCTAAGTTGAAACCGCTTGTGTTATTTTCCTTAGCAGAGTTTGTAAAAAATTGTGGAGAGACAAAACCTGTTACATTCATTTAGGAAGGGACATGGCAATCCTCCCCTCCCAAATTTTTCTTGCCCTCAAGCAACTTTAGAGTTGGGTGCTCAAGAATGTGCTCACCCTCCCAGGTGACATCCTTATTGAGCAAGTTCTTCTAGTGTAGCAAGAAGTCCCTGATGGTCTTGCTCCTCAACTTTCTCTCCCACCTCTCCAAAATGGCCTCAAGGTATAAAACTAGATGGCCCTCATCATCCAACGGAGGTAACACTACTGCTATTGTCACCTGTTTTCCCAACACTTTTTTAAGGTATGAAACATGGAATATGTTGTGAATCTTGCTCCTCGGAGGCAACTCTAGCCCGTAGGTCACCTCCCCAACTCACCTGGCTACCCTATATGGCCCATAAAAATGGGGTTGTAGCTTCTCAGCCACCTTCAGCTTTAGTGTGGACTACCTATATGGCTGTAACTAGAGGTACACGAAATCCCTCTAGTCGAAATGTCTCTCAATTTGGTGCCGATCTACGTACACCTTCTGTTGGTTCTGCGTTGTCACTAAGTTATCCTTAAGAGCCTTGAGGATGTCTTGGCTCTCTTGGATCCAATATTTGGCCTTTGGGGCATTCTATCTCCAAAAACAACGTCAAGAAAAGATAATGCATCATAACCATACAAGGCATGGAAGGGAGTCATACCGTTGGACATGTGATGGGTGGTGTTGTAGCAATACTTGCCCAAATGCAGTGATTGGATCCAAGCTCTCTACTACCCAGTCACGTAGTCCCTGAGGTACCCCTCCAACCATTGGTTAACTCGCTCTATTTGGCCATTTGTCTCGGGGTGCTATCTCGTGCTAGGGATGAGGTTGGTACCAACCAACCTGAAGAGCTCCTACCAGAAGACTACCATGAACCTACTATCCTTGTCACCCACGATGTCATTAGGACGCCAATGTAACTGGAAGATCTCCCTAAATAAAAACTCTGCAACTTGTGAATCCGAATATCTAGTAGGGTTGACGAAAAATTGGGCATACTTGGTCAACCAGTTGACCACTACATAAATGCAGCCTTTCCCTATATTGTGGAGAGCCCTGTCCTTGTTCCTTTGAAATGCCTCACACTGCTTTACATGCCTCAACAAATACCCCTTAAAGCCTTTCCATGTGAAGCGCTCCCTGACTGCCATGTACATTTTCCTGAACCCCTGGTGCCCTAAGAATGGTGATTCATGTGCTACCTGGAGCACTCTCTCCCTCAACTGCGAGTTGGGAACCAAAAATATGGTGCCCCTTGTAGTAGATGACCTTGACCATCACTCGGTAGTGCTCATCTACGTGGGTACCCTCCATAATCTCCCATACCCTCATCTCCTTAGAGAACTCCACCAAAACTGGGCCTTCTAATAATGGTAGATGCTCATGAAAGATAGGGTTGCAGGTCTCTTGGATAGGGCATCAACCAACACATCATGTTACCCCCACACATACTCTATGTTGAAATCATAGGCCTGCACCTTGCTGACGCATCTCTATTGTTTGGCATTGAGGCCCTGTTGCCCCATGAAGTGATGAAGATTGTAGTGATAGGTTTTCACCCGAAACTTGTTACCCACCAAATACTGTTGGAACTTGCCCATGGCATGCATAGTGGCCAACATCCCCTTCTCATATATAGAATATGACCTCTCATGGGGTAAGAGCTTCTGACTCTTGGAAGCAATGGGATGCCCATCCTGAGATAGTACTGCATCGACTCCCTCCCCGGATGCATCACACTCCATGGTGAAGGGCTGTGAGAATTCTAGAAGTGCCGAAATTGGACAACTACTAATCACCTCCTTGAGGTGGTCAAAAGTGGTCTGTCCTAATCTGTTCATGCGAAATCCCTTCTCTTGGTCAAATCTATGAGGGGGAGTTGCCAACTGCAAAAATCCCTTGACAAACTCCCAGTAATAGGTGCAGATGTCCATGAAGACCCTCAACCTTGTCACATCTCTCGGTACTAGCCAGTCATGGATAGGTTGTATCTTCTCCTCATGGACCTTCACCCCATTTGCGCCAATGATATGCTCAATGTAGAGCATCTCGGTCAGGCCAAAGTCACACTTGGACAACTTGGAATAGAACTATTGCTCCTCCAAAATATGCAACACCTCCTCCAAGTGTTGGAGATGTGCCTCCCAAGTCCTGCTATAAAACAAGATGTCGTCGAAGAAAACCAACTCAAACTTCCTCAATTGCCTCCGGAAGACATGGTTCATAAAGGTAGCTGGGGCATTGTTTAACCCAAATGGCATGACTAAGAACTCGAAGTGCCTATAATGCCATCGAAAAGTTGTGTTGGGGATGTCTTAATCCCTCACAGTGATCTGTTGGTACCCCGAACATAGATCTATCTTAGAGAAGAAATTGGCTCCTTTATGTGTTGATTTTTGGTAGCATTGGATGTGCTCTAGCCATGAAATTTAATGGAGAGGCTAAGGCACATGAAATCTCCAAGACCCCAAAATCGTTTGGAGAAATTCCACCCGAATGAAGAGATACTTAAATAATTAATATTTTTAATGAGTGTTGTTGTTGCACAAAGTGTCTAGGCACCACGACAACACTCATAGTAAGGGTTGTCACTCTAATATTTACTCACTCCGTTTAGACTCTCTCCTAAACAAGTCAAGGGCGATAGTCTCTAAGGTGAATGAATGAGAATAACCTGTGGAACAAGGGCTCTAGGAGACTTGAAGATGGACAACGTGATGAATTTAGAACAAATCTTGGACAACTGAGATGAATAGATTAAACACAAGACACAACCATAGGATAGAAATGATTATAGACCAGTGCGTTAGTAATCGATTAATCATAGACTGAACAGAAACAAGATATCCCAAGTAATTTATATATGTGACGAATTGCGAAAATCGTGAACAATCAAATGCAAATGCTTAATCATGCAAGAGATTCCATATTTAAAATATTTTTCATTAAGAATTAAGATCCATAACAATTTTCCAATAGGAAGTATAACTAAAAAAAACATTAATCGCACTTTCCAATAGAGAAATCACTTACCACAAAAGGACACCAAGGAACTTTAGATGAACAATTTAATTATTCCTTAGGAAATTAATTTAATGTGGTAAAAAGAAGAGATTAAATTTTTAATGTGACACAAGTAAATTAAAAGGGTTAATAAATCAAAATTTTAATGGGCCATGGGCCACATTAAAATTTTTAATGTATAAATGTAAATCCTCTTTTAATTTCATTCCTTAGCCATTCTAAAGTCACCAAAATGAAGATTTTTCAAACTTAAATTTTTTTATTTTTTATTTTTTTAGATTTTTTGATATTTTTTGTAAGCTAAGGTGTTACCACTTCTATTTATTTACAAGCATAATAAAACTATACAAAACCTGTGACCTCAATCTGCCCCAAAGGGAAACCAGGTCTGTTGGTCACTCATAGTATCATGGTTTGGAGATGTCTTCCTATCAAGCTTAACACAACATACCAGCAGCCAAAAACAAGTTCTTTCTACAAACCGATTTCCTATGTCTCGACTACATCCCATAATAAAACTTCCTTACATATTTATTTTCTAAATTCTACCACAAAAATAAAAAAAGTAGCAACTTAGACATTCTAATCTACCTATATTTCTTTCTTGCCTCCTTCCTCCCGCTTCGCCATAGCCAATTCCTTCAGTAAGACCCGGACTTCCTCGATTTTATTATCCCGGTTCCGCATCATTAGTTGTAGGTTATTCATTTTCTTTGTCATAGCTGGCATTCCGTGGGCAATCTCTACCATCTCAACAACAAACTACTCCATTGCTATGGCTAGCAGGTGTTTCATTACCCAGTATATGTGAA
Source organism: Pinus taeda (assembly GCA_000404065.3). NCBI lineage: Eukaryota > Viridiplantae > Streptophyta > Pinopsida > Pinales > Pinaceae > Pinus > Pinus taeda. The sequence continues at coordinate 79,305 of APFE030554969.1, read as the reverse complement.
GGGCCCATTTGTACAGGGTTAGGCGACCTTGCGTATTTACCGGGTCCAGAAGTAGTGTAATCCATTCTTCCATTTCAGGGTCTGAAGGTTCCTCCAACACACTGAACTCCATTGCGCCGATCATCCTCTTAATATCACTATTAGTCCCTTGAATATATGCCTTCTCCGCATCCTTTGCTGCCTGTTCCATGGAGTGTCTACCTTTCTTCTGTTGATTTCCAGCCTGAGACTCTGGTTCCTATTGGGGTACCTGTCACGGTCAACCACGCCCTCTACTTCTCCTCCAGATCGCTCGCTTCGTTGTTTTGCCCCTGCTACTCTACCCAGCTTCGAATGTGGCTCTTATCTGGCCTTTCCCTTTCCCAATCTCTGGTTCTTTCTCTTCCGAACTATCGTCTTCCACCTTAATCTATTCCTGCTCTCCTCTGATATTCCTCTTTCCTCCCCCCTACGCATGATGTTCTCTCCTTCCTCCTTCCGCCATGTTGATCAACTGGCAATGAACACTGGGTCTCCCGACTACCTGCCACCTTACCCTGCTCCTCGCCACCTTCTCGGATTTCAATTTGTTTGTCAATCACTCTGCTCTCATCCTTAAATGAAGTTCGCCACCTAACCTCTGCTGTAGCATATAGTCGTCGCCAATTCCTTCTCCATTCTTTCTCATTATGCCACCTGCCCTTTGTCTTGAATTGTGGTCTTCCCTGCTCGCCGTCGCATCCTTCTGCATGATGGTTTCCCGCAGTGATGGCACATGCTGGTCCGGATAGCCCTTCACCATTTTCTCCTTCCCGTACATCTCCACCCCGATCGGGGAATACTCCTAGATTTTTTAATGTTATAATGTTTTAGATTTTTTTATTTTTTAGGTTTTTTAATGTTTTAATGTTTTATATTTAAAATTTATTTAAAAAAATGAAAAAAAAAATTAAAAAAGGGAAAAGAAATTAAAATTGAAACCTAAACCAAAAGATAGATTTAATACAAATGAAATAAAATAAAAAATAAAAAAAAAACAATGGGAAAGAAATTAAAACAAATCTAATGCAACGCATAACAAAAATTAGAAAATGAAATTAAAAAAAAGGTACTAACCTAACGCATATACAAACCTAAAATTGATTCGAATGTTTTTGTTGTTGTGCAGGTGTTTGATGGCGGATGCAGGAGGCTCGAAGGGAGATAGAGCCGTGGGTTTTTGAGTGAGGGATGGATCTGCGGTGAGGGCATGGATTAGGCAACACACATTTGGAGAGGAAGGGTCCAGACAAATCTTGTGGAGGAGCGATGAGAAAGGAGAAGCCGCAGAGAGGAGAGGTGATGCACAACACACAAAGGAAAGATGGAATCGGGGATGAGGGTGAAAGGGTCGGAGAAAGTTGCGGATGGTAGCAGATAGGGATTTGAGGGATCCTCTGGTAGAGAGAGTTTGCTAAGGCAGGAGCTACAGAGGGACAAGGAGCAGAGGAACGAGGGTAAATGTAGGTTTGAGGGATGAGGACGCAGGTCTTGACAAAGATAACAACAGAGAGAGATAGAGAAGGTTTTGGAAACAATGAGGAAAATGCAAGTAAAGAGATATGGTACCGAGGGTTTGTAGATAAATGGAGGGAGAAAAAAATTGCAGGAATGGAGCAGGATATGGAGGAGAAGTTGCAGCTCAATGGAGGTGGTAGGAGAAGGCCTGCAAAGGGATTTCTAAAAAGAAATCTAATTTTACAACAAAACGAAAACCCAAGCAGCAGATAAAAAAAACTCAGATGAATGGTAGCCATGAAACCCCTTAAGATATTTTTAAAAATCTTGATTAAAATGTTAAATCCTTTTACTTAAGATTTATTCTTGAAATTATCATGAAAATTTTGTAGATCTGAAAACTTTTAAACCCTTGGACTATAAAAAAATTGACTAATATCCTTGGAAAATTACGTTGATAAACCCCAGAGATTTAGATATTACCCTCTAGGGCCTAGATCTGGACTCTACAAAATTTTCCTCCTCAGATTTGTAGCTATATAACAAGAATAAAACACCCAAATGATGTATAAATGATAAAAACTAAAACCCAGAAAAGCCCATGTTAGAAAAATAATTACAGAATTTAGAAATTGCAGGTTCTAATTAGCCAGGTTTTCCATTATACTGCACAAAAAAATTAAATTTTTTAAATTTTATGGACGTGCTAACTCGAAACCATTCGTGCATCACCAACAAAAATCTTTTGATAAGCTCGGGATTAATTTTATTGGGCTCCTCAGAAAACACATATTGGGAGTTGGTTGGTCCAACTGAAAACTTACCCTAACGCCTGAGGATCTGAAATCAAGATTTTCCTCCAAAACTCAATCCAACCATTAAAAATAGAGTAAGAAAATAATAATAAAACTCAGACAAATAGAGATGGCTGCTATTACGTTCAAAATTTATATTATTATTCAAACCCAACAACTGAGCAGGATACCTGTACTCAAATCACTCTTTAGAAGCTATCATCAATGGCTTTAGAAAATATTATGCATGAAAACAACACATCTTACAGTATTCCCATGAAGAGTAACACCAACAAAATTTAACCCCAATGTATTTCTTTATTATCCAGGAAAATGATTACATGAGAGCTTTTCGCTAGGCACACGACTCAAAGGTCGGATGAATTGACTGACGAATGACATCCTAATTAAAGATAAATCCTCCAACGGCTAGTTCGAGTGATCGTCGTCAAAACAATCTCGACAGATAATGAAGATTAAAATTTCTTTTAATCTCATTCATCGAAGTATTTAATTCTCGAAGAAATTTGAATTTTTCAATTAAATGTATTTCAATAGACTCAAAAATTAAATTTTTGAGTTAATTTCCCTAAAATTTTGACTTTGACTTAACCCCAAGGATCAAAGGCTTAAAATTTATCAAAATAATTAATTTACGTTAGTCCCTGAGCCTCTTAAAATTTAATTTTTAAGGACCGCCGAATTTTTCCTTTGGAGAACTTAAATTTACCTATGATGTAGAATTAATTAAATTTCTGGCTTATAATTTAAATTAATTTTTTTCCAGAAAATTTAATTAATTAATTTATGAGGGGATCAATTATTTTTCCAACCCTCAATTTACATCATGATTTTCATATTTTTTACATTACAAGGGGGAAAACCCATTTGTAATATACCCTCACAGACTACCTATTTCTGCGACACAAATATAATTCAACAGACCAAACCATTTGTGGTAAAATAACCTGACCAAAGAGTTAGGATTATTCCCAAATCACTTTTACATAGACTCAATCTAGAAAACTAGGACTCGCTTAAGATCCAAGTGACAAAATCCATTACAAATTTGGGGTAAGACTGGAGGAAAACTCTGCCAATAGCCCGAAAATGGATCGGTGAGACAAAAAACCTCCCAAAATGGAGATCATCACTAGAAATGTAGGTTTACATAGATCATTACTTACATGATACAAGTCTATTGAGATTATTTAAATTATACACATGCATAAAGGGTTTACATAACATCTTGGAAGTGAAGCTAACGATGATAGTTGTATGATACAAACATATCGATCAGATGCTATCCCTTTTGCAAAAAAATGGGGTGTACTACTATGGATCATTGACACATAGTGGTCAACATCTAGCTCTACTTGGGGACACGTTGCTACATCTAAGGAATGTGAAAATCTAGAATCTACATCGACACAATACATAATATAACATAAGTAGCGTTCATTCAAAATCATCATATAAATTTACACATAGGAAATATATAAGCTCTTTTTTTATTATCTAGTCTAACAACATGAAAAACATCTACCTATAAAAAAAAAATACTGAAATGAAAGGGTGTAGAGTTAGGAATATAATACAAAGGACGCCCCATGGCATTAGATGTGTTCAATGTAGTGCATGTTGAGCATTTTCTTGCTTTCAGGAAAATCTATTGGTTGTTTCTCAAATGTGCCATGTCCAATCGTACACACAGTAGGACTTTTACCTATCTGAAAATCAAGCTTCCCGCGGCCATCAGATGGATCAAGCCGCTTTCTCATTCTCTTTCTCTTGCAATTTTTCTTTGTGGTAGGCTGTGATGTTGATGGTGATGTAGTCAACGTACAACTTCCTTCTTGATCCGAAAAACTCTCATATGAAAAATTTGGAATGTTCAAGACTTCTGTGACCTGCGCTTCTTTATGAACCTGATTTGTTATGACTGGTGGATAAACCATGTGAGCATCAACCTGATTCTTATTACTTTCCATTTTACCTCGCTCCCCTTCAATTAGCCACTTTTCAATGGAACAAATGACCTCCTCATAATAAGATGGAGCTTGTTGCAGCACACAGGGAAACTTATGATCTGTTGACATTTACTTTTTTCTTTCATCCTCTAAGTGATGCTGAAATTTTTGTACTTGTATCTTTTGCATTGTTATGGCATCCATGTAGTTAGAGTGTTCATCCTTCATAGCACTAACTTCCTTGGCATGGTTTTCCTCCATGGTCAATAACCTATTCTGAAGACATATTTGACCAACTTCCATGTCCTTTATAATTTTATCATTCTTTGCTTTCATGCCCATGAAGCAGTTTTACATATAGTTTATCTCTTTCTTATGATTTGCTTGCAATGTAGCTAACTAATTATTGTAATCGAATCTCATGATAGTCATTTCTTCATCCGTAGTTGACAATATATTCTGAATCAAACTTATTTCTTCTTGATAACTTACTTCTATGGCCGTCACTTGATTTGAATGATTAAATTCAATGATCGTTATCTTTTGATTTAGGGCTAATAACTTGCTTTGCATATAATCAATTTCCCTGGCATGATCAATTGTTAATGTTGCTTGATTAGGTTCCATATCTTTAATAAGTTGAGCTTGATTAACTTCTACATTCTTGCTTACGTGAGCTTGATATAATTGTATGTATTTAACCATTTGAATCAACTCCTTAAAATCATTTTCAACTTCTGTAGTTTCCTTTACTTTATCTTTCGCTTTGACTTTGTCTTTATCTCCATATCTATCTTCAAAGGCATCAATGAGTGATTGGGAAGGATCAAAAGTGTTTTTAGGGAGCTTAACATACCAATCAAAAGAATCTCAGATAAGGTAACAATGAAAATCTTCATCTTGACATCTTCATATTTGGAATATGGGAGACACTTGCTTATACAAAGGCTAACATTCTAAAGGTGAGTTTCGGCAATAAAAGCATTGTCACTTTGAAAAGGAGGAAATTCATCAATGGCGTCGCCAAAAGAAGGATAACCATGAGGAGCTCCCTCAATATTAGTAAAATCACAAGGCGGAATGGATATCAGAGAGAGAGATCCCTTCTCAAGAAAATGAAAACATCTACAAGAAGTGAGCTTCTAGCATAAATTCTTATAAGAAATGGAAGAAGTGGAGTCACCATTTGAGCATGAATATCTCACAAAGTTTCCAAAGGTGAAACCAGAAAATTAGTGGATGGAGGCAGATGGATATTCAGGGAGGGCTCCCTCCATTTAGACTCTCTCCTAGACAAGTCAAGGGGGGTAGTCCCTAAGGTGAATGAATGAGAGTCGCCTGTGGAACACAGGCTCTAGGAGACTTGAAGATGGAAAACCTGATGCATTTAGAACAAATCTTGGACAACTGAGATGAATAGATTAAACAAAAGACACAACCACATGATAGAAATCATTATAGACCAGTTCCTTAGAACTTGATTAACCATATACTGAATAGAAACAAGATATCCCAAGTAATTTATATATGTGACGAATTGAAAAATCATGAACGATCAAATGTGAATGCTTAAAACATTATCACGCAAGAGATTCCAAATTTAAAATAATTTTCATTAAGAATTCAGATGCAAAATAATTTTCCAATAGGCAATATAATAAAAAAAAAAACATTCACCATACTTGCGAATAGAGAAATCACTTACCACAAAAGGACCCCAAGGAACCTTAGATGAACAATTTAATTATTCTTTAGGAAATTAATTTAATGTGGTAAAATGAAGAGATTAAATTTTTAATGTGACAAAAGTAAATTAAAGGGGTTAATAAATCAAACCTTTAATGGGCCAAGGGCCACATTAAAATTTTTAATGTATAAACACAAATCCTATTTTAATTTAATTCCTTAGCCATTCTAAAGTCACCAAAATGAAGATTTTTAAAACTTTAGATTTGTTATTTAATCCTTTCTATTTTTTAATGTTTTATATTTTTTTATTTGTTATGTCTTTTAATGTTTTAGGTTTAATTTTTTGTTTTAAACAAAAATCAAAACAAAAAATTAAATTGAAAATAAAACAAAAATAAAAAAGGAAAAGAAATTAAAATTCGAACCTAACCCAATAGATAGATATAATACAAATGAGATAAAAAAAAAAGTCAAATTAAAATGAAATCAAAGGGAAAGAAATCAAAACAAATCTAATGTGACACATAACAGAAATTAAAAAAAAAATAAGTACTAACCTAATGCATAAACAAACCTAAAATTGATTCGAATGTTTTGTTGTTGCACAGGTGTTCGACGGTGGATGCAAGAGGCTCGAAGGGAGACATAGCCACATGTTTTCAAGCGAGGGATGGATTAGCAGTGAGGGCATGGATTAGGCAGCACACAGTTGGAGAGGAAGGCTGTGGGCAAATCTTGTGGAGGTGTGATGAGAAAGGAGAATCCGCGGAGAGGAGAGGTGACGGGAAACACGCAGAGGAATGATGGCATCAGGGACAAGGGTGAAAGGGCAAGAGATAGCTATAGATGGCAGCAGAAAGGGATTTGAGGGATTCACTGGTGGAGAGGGTTTGCTAAGATAGGAGCTATGAAGGGACGAGGAGAGGAACGAGCGTAAATGTAGGTTTGAGGGATGAGGATGCAGATTCTGACAAAGATAGCAACAGAGATTGAGAGAGAAGGTTTGGGAAGCGATGAGGAAAATGCAAGTAAAGGGAGATGGTAACGAGGGTTTCCAGATAAATCGAGGGAGTGAAACATTGTAGGAATGGAGAAACATATGGAGAAGTTGCGGTTCAATGGAGGCGGCAAGAGAAGTTTTTCTTTATTATCCAAGAAAAAGATTACACAAGAGCTTTTGGCTAAGCACACGACTCAAAATTCGGATGAATTCACTGACGAATGACTTCCTATTGAAAAATAAATCCTCCAATGGCTATTTCGAGTGATCCTCGTCAAAAAAATCTCGATTGTTGATGAAGATTAAAATTCCTTTTCATCTAATCCATCGAAATATTTAATTCTTGAGGAAATTTAAATTTACAATTAAATGTATTTTAATTAACTCAAAAATTAAGTTTTTGAGTGAATTCCTCCTAAATTTTGACTTTGACTTAACCCCCAGGATCAAAGGCTTAAAATTGATCAAAATAATTGATTTACGTTAGTCCCTAGGCCTCTTGAAATTTAATTTCTAAGGAGTGACGAATTTTGCCTTTGAAGAATTCAAATTTACCTAGGACCTAGAATTAATTAAATTTCTGGCTTAGGATTTTAATCAATTTTTTGCTAGAAAATTTAATTAATTAACCTATGAGGGGATAAATTAATTTTCCAACCCTCAAGACACTCTACATAACGATTTTCATATTTTATACATCACAAGGGGGGAAACCCATTTGTAATATACCCTCACAGACTACCCATTTCTACGACACAAATATACTCCAACAGACCAAGCAATTTGTAATAAAATAACCTAACCAAAGAGTTAGGATTACTACCAAATGACTTTTACATAGACTCGATCTAGAACACTAGGACTCACCTAAGATCCCAGTGATGACTTTGCCGACCACCCGAAAATGGATCGACGAGACAAAATACCTCCCAGAATGGAGATAGTCACTAGAAAGGTAGGGTTACCCAAGTCATTACATACACGACACAGGTCTCTTTAGACTACTTACATTATACACATGCAGAAAGGGTTTACATACAATCTTGGAAGTGAAGTTGATGATGATAGTTGTACGTTACAAAGAGATTGATTAGGCGCTATCCCTTCTGTGAAAAAAGATGGTGTACTGCTATGGGTCATTTATATGTAGTGGTCGACAAGTTCTTGAGTCTAAACTAAGGAAAATTAAAATATTAATATATATTAATATAATATGTGTGAGAAAGTTCTAAATAAAAAGGATCAAGCCAGATCTAATCTTAGCTATTGATTACGGACTTAATCTCGACTGTTGAATCATCAACAAGAAAAGTATAAGAGGAGGCTTAAGGGTCAATTGGAGATACACCAAGAGAGATCTAGAATTCGATTTTTGGGGGCGAGGTTTGCTGAGGAAATCAAGTGATTAGTTGTAGTAAGGGACAATTCAGCAAGGGATTTCGATCCAATGTTGAAGGATACATATCAGAGAGGTAGCAGAGTGTCAGTAGAGGTAGCGTAGAGCCTAGGAGGATTGACACAGAGGAAACAAGGGCTAATGTAGAGGCTAAGGAGGCCAGCGCAGAGGATGCAGAGGACCAAAGAAGCTAATGCAGAGGACACAGTGAGCTTTAGAGGCTGCGCTGACGTGATTCAGTGGGACAGATTGACCGCTGATTGGTTATCGTAGAGCCAGAGAGGGTGACACAGTTCTTGAAGAGTGCGTGGAGAGGCTTCCAATGTCTAACATAAGGAACAACCAGAGTCACTGCTGGATTTTTCATCTTGTTGCTGATCAACCAGAATATCTGTTTTCGGATAGAGGTATTGTTGCCAAGGCTATTCTCTGAAGGGTGAGCCATTTATGACACCCTAGTTGTATTCAAAATCTTCTTAATAATAAAACCCTCATATATGCTGCACCGATTTTCCGACATTGGTTTTTTTTAGGAAGATTATCCAAAAATAATAGTGTCCCTTGTGTTGTCTTCGTTTATTTTAGTTGTTGATATGTATATTTGTGAAGGTTGAAATTGTATTTGCTTCGATATTTATGCATTTAAATAACTTGTTAATTCAAAGAACAAGTAGGACATAGTAAACTAGAAAATGCAGTAGGGATTTCTGATGTATTAGATTCAGAAATTTTCACATGGTATCAAAGTGATTATAGATCAAGGAGGACTTAAGACACAAAAAGAAGAAATCTTAGAGTTTTAAGCAGATAAGTAGTTGTCCTGAGAGACAACGTTCTTCCAGAGTTAGAGAAATAGGAGGAAGGGTGATGCAGAGGCTCACGCAGAGCCTGCGTCAGCATTCTAAGCCAGGAGGAGAGCCAACGTAGAGGCAGAGCAGGGAAAATTAAGCCAACGTAGTGTTCAATCATCTTTCTTAGTCAGGAAGGATTGATGTTGAGGCCGGGAGGAGCTAATCCAACTCCCATGGTGATTGTGTAGAACTAGAAGGGCTCAAATTCTTTAGTAGCTTGGGCTAAGGGAGTTGTGCAGATTGTGATTTGAGGAGCTCGTGGGAATCTGTTTCTATCTATGCAGAATAGTGTTTAAGGAGATAGAAACAAGGTAGAGGGAAGCAATACCTCGACAAATTTGTAGCCAATAAAATCAGATCTCAGTGGTCCCAGCATAGGGGGATTGGAGGGGCATTATTTTATAGTTGGCCAATTTCCAAGAGGGAATTTGAGACTCAAAGGGAGTCTAGAAGAGGAGAAGAGATGGTAGTGAATGGATTGAGGGATCAGGATAGATTGGATGGGGCTTCCAATTTTGTCATCTAGAAGACTAGGATCCTGGCAATCCTGGATAAATATCGCATTAAGGACTATGCCTTGAAAATCGTAGTTGTGCCAATTGAGCCAAATGCTAATGAGAAGTATGAGGAGGCCAAGGAAAATACAAAATGCATGATCCTAGATGGGGTTAAAATCTAAAATTTAAATTGATACAAAATATAATATAAATAGAAATTAAAATGTATATGTAGAAAATGTCATAGAAATTGACACTTACGTTAAAATACAGTGCCTAGATTTTGTATAGAACTGAAATAGTATGATAAAATTGGATTTTGCAGTAATCTATACGAGGAGAATTTGACATAATTGTATTTTTCCATTTTAATTTATGAAGCATAAATGTAGATAGAAATAAAATAAAAATTAGATATTTAAATTCAAAATTGAAATCCATACTGAATAGAAACAAAAATAAAAATTGCAATGTACATGAAATCAATGAGTTAAAAGTTTGCACATACATTGAAACCAATGTGCTACAAATTGTAAAAAATTGAAATAGAATTAGAATTGATATGTAAGCTAAAATCAATGTGTTAAAAATATACATGGCCTTTAAAATGACTACATTAGAAATTGACATGTACACCAAAAATAATGTGATAAAAATTGAAGTTGACATCGAGGATAAATTGAAATTGACTTTTTCACTGGAATCTGTTATGTAAAGTCAATATATTGGAAATTGGCATGTACCCTCAATTATATAGTTATGTACCTTAAATACAAATAACAATTGACATATTCTTTGTAATTGATATATTAAAATTTGAAGTAGACAAAAAAATTGCAAGAGAATGGGGAAGTGAAATTCAAATTAACATTGAATGAAAACATAAATGGATATTTGACATTTCCACTGAAATTGATGATATGAAAAGTTAGTTAATAAGTAGACATGTCAATATTCACAACTTATTTTCCATTTCCTTTAAATAAGTTGCACTAATCCATACAAGGAGTAATTTATAAAATTATATCCTTGTATTTTAATATATAAGGTGTAAATGGAGATAGAAATAAAATTCAAAGTAGAAACTGAAATTAATATTGAATAGAAGTAGAAATAAAAATAAAATTGCAATGTACATGAAATCAATGTGTTAAAATTTCACACGTACATTGAAATGAATGCGCTAATTTGAACAAAAGTGAAATAGAATTAGAACTGAGATGTACACTAAAACCAATGTGTTTGAAAATTGCACGAACTTCAAAATAAGCTCATTAAAAATTGAGATGTCCAAAGAAATAAATGTCGCAAAATATGAAGGTGACATTCAAGAAAAATTGAAATTGACTCTTCTAATGAAACCAATTATGTACAAAGACATTTAACAAGTAGTCAAAGAGCACACATGTCAAAAAATGATCATTGAAAACTAGGTCGTCATGGTCATTGAAAGCTAGGTCGTTATGGTCAATTTGTGCCTTGATACCCTCAGACAAATTCCATAGTTAACATGTAGACTTTTTCCACTAGTTAACTCAATCAATTAAATAACTTGTGATCATCAATGTACTGAGTAATTGTATGTCTTGATGTTTCTATTTCGATTTATAATGTGGTAATGGAGATAGAGATAAAATAAGAAATAGAAATGGAAATAGAAATTTGAAATTGAAATTGACATTGAATAGAATATAAATACAAATTAACATGTACGTGTAGGAATCGTCATAGAAATTGACATGTACGTTAAAATCAATGCCTTAGATTTTGAATAGAACTGAAATAGTATGAGAAAATGGGATTTTGCAGTAACCTATACGAGGAGATATTTATGTAGTAAAATATTTAGCGAAACCATTTATGTAAAAAGAGAGTTAACAAGTAGTCAAAGAGCACACATGTCGAAAACAATCAATGAAACTAGGTTGTTATGGTAATCTCCACCTCAGAACCGTTGAATGACATGTAGAGTTTTTCACTTGTTAACTCGATCAATTAAATAAATTTTGATCATCTATGTACTGATTCTAGATTCTTCTGTTTCAAATTGTAATGTGGTATTGGAGATAGAAATAAAATAAGAAATGGAAATGGAAATAGAAATCTAAAATTGAAATTGATATTGAATATAAAATAAATAGAAATTAACATGTATATGTACAAAATGTCATAGCAATTGACACTTACGATAAAATAATTCCCTAGATTTTGGATAGAACTAAAATAGTATGATAAAATGGGATTTTGCAGTAATCTATACGAGGATAGTTTGACATAATTGTATTTTTCCATTTTAATTTATGAAGCGTAAATGGAGATATAAATAAAATAAAAATTAGAAATTTAAATTCAGAATTGAATTCCATACTGAATAGAAACAAAAATAAAAATTGCGATGTACATGAAATCAATGTGTTAAAAGATTGCAGGTCCATTGAAACCAATGCGCTGCAAATTGTAAAAAATTGACATAGAATTAGAACTGATATGTACAGTAAAATCGATGTGTTAAAAATCTACATGGCCGTTAAAATGACTGCATCAGAAATGTACATGTACACCAAAAATAATGTGATAAAAATTGAAGTTGACGTTGAGGAGAAATTGAAATTGACTTTTTCACTAGAATCTATTATGTAAAGTCAATCTATTGGAGATTGGCATGTATCCTCAATTATATAGTTATGTACCTTAAATACAAATAACAATTGAAATGTTCTTTGTAATTAATATATTAAAATTTGAAGTAGACAAAAAAATTGTAACAGAATGGGAAAATGAAATTCAAATTGACATTGAATGAAAACATAAATGGATATTTGACATTTCCATTGAAATTGATGATATCCAAAGTTAGTTAATAAGTAGACATGTCAAGATTCACGACTTATTTTCATAGTCCTTTAAATAAGTTGCAGTAATCTGTACAAAGAGTAATTTACAAAATTATATCATTCTATTTTAATATATAAGGTGTAAATGGGAAAAGAAATAAAATTAAAAGTAGAAACTGAAATTAATATTGAATAGAAGAAGAAATAAAAATAAAAATTGCGATGTAAATGAAATCAATGTGTTAAAATTTCACACGTACATTGAAATCAATGCACTAGAAATTGAACAAAACTAAAATATAATTAGAACTAAGATATACAACAAAATCAACGTGTTTGAAAATCACATGAACTTTAAAACAAGCTCATTAAAAATTGAGATGTCCAAAGAAATCAATGTGAGAAAATATGAAGGTGACATTGAAGAGAAATTGAAATTGACTCTTTTAATGAAACCAATTATGTACAAAGAGAGTTAACAAGTAGTCAAAGAGAACACATGTCAAAAAATGATCATTGAAAACTGGGTTGTTATGGTCAATTTGCACCTCAGTACCCTTGGACAAATTCCGTAGTTGACATGTAGACATTTTCCACTCGTTAACTCAATCAATTAAACAACTTGTGATCATCAATGTACTAAGTAATTGTATGTCTAGATGTTTCTATTTCGATTTCTCATGTGGTAATGGAGATATAAATAAAATAAGAAATAGAAATGGAAATAGAAATTTGAAATTGAAATTGACATTGAATAGAAAATAAATACAAATTAACATGTACATTTAGGAATTGTCATAGAAATTGATATGTACGTTAAAATCAAATTGAAATAAAAATAAAAATTGTAATGTACATGAAATCAATGTGTTAAAATTTCACACGTACATTGAAATCAATGTTAGAAATTGAACAAAACTAAAATAGAATTAGAATTGAGATGTACACTAAAATCAATGTGTCTGAAAAACACATGAACTTTAAAATAAGCTCATTAAAAATTGAGATGTCCAAAGGAATCAATGTGAAAAAATATGAAGGTGACATTGAAGAGAAATTGGAATTGACTCTTTTAATGAAACCAATTATGTACAAAGAGAGTTCACAAGAAGTCAAAGAGCACACATGCCAGAAAACGATCATTGAAAACTAGGTCTTTATGGTCAACTCGCACCTCGGTACCCTTGGCTAAATTCCGTAGTTGAGATGTAGACCTTTTCCTCTTGTTAAATCAATCAATTAAATAGTTTGCGATCATCGATATACTGAGTAATTGTATGTCTAGATGTTTCTATTTTTATTTCTAATGTGGTAATGGAGATAGCAATAAAACAAGAAGTAAAAATGGAAATAGAAATTTGAAATTGAAATTGACATTGAATAGAATATAAATAGAAATTAACATGTACATTTAGGAATTGTCATAGAAATTGACATGTACATTAAAATCAAAATGAAATAAAAATGAAAATTGGAATGTACATGAAATCAATGTGTTAAAATTTCACACGTACATTGAAATCAATGCTCTAGAAATTGAACAAAACTAAAATAGAATTAGAAGTGAGATGTACACTAAAATCAATGTGTTTGAAATTCACATGAAGTATAAAATAAGCTCATTAAAAATTGAGATGTCCGAACAAATCAATGTGACAAAATATGAAGGTGACATTGAAGAGAAACTGGAACTGACTCTTTTAATGAAACCAATTACGTACAAAGAGAGTTCACAAGTAGTCGAAGAGAGCACATGTTAGAAAATGATCATTAAAAACTAGGTTGTTCTGGTCAATTCACACCTTGGTACCGTTGGAAAAATTTCGTAGTTGACATGTAGACATTTTCCACTCGTTCACTCAATTAATTAACTTGTGATCATCAGTGTACTGAGTAATTGTATGTCTAGATGTTTCTATTTTGATATCTAATCTGGTAATGGGGATTAAAATAAAACAAGAAATAGAAATGGAAATAGAAATTTGAAATTGAAATTGACAGTGAATAGAATATAAATACAAATTAACATGTACATGTAGGAATTGTCATAGGAATTGACATGTATGTTAAAATAAAAATGAAATAAAAATAAAAATTGCAATGTACATGAAATCAATGTGTTAAAATTTCACACGTACACTGAAATCAACGCGGTAGAAATTGAGAAAATCTACAATAGAATTAGAACTGATACATAGACTAAATCAATGTGTTTGAAATTCTCAAGGACTTTAAAATATGCTCATTAAAAATTGAGATGTCCAAAGAAATGAACGTGACAAAATATGAAGGTGATATTGAAGAGAAATTGAAATTGACTCTTTTAATGAAACCAATTATGTACAAAGAGAGTTAACAAGTAGTCAAAGAGCACACATATCAGAAAACAATCATTGAAAACTAGGTCATTATGGTCAATTCGCTCATCAGTAAGTTTGGAGAAATTCGTTAGTTGACATGTAGACTTTTTCCTGTCGTTACCTCAATCAATTAAATAAATTGTGGTCATTAATGTACTGAGAAACTGTATGTCTAGATGTTTCTACTTCGATTCCTAATGTGGTAATCGAGATAGAAATAAAACAAGACATAGAAATGGAAATAAAAATTTGAAATTGAAATTGACATTGAATAGAATATAAATACAAATTAACATGTACATGTAGGAATTGTCATAGAAATTGACATGTACATTAAAATCAAATTGAAATAAAAATAAAAATTGCAATGTAGATGAAATCAATGTGTTAAAATTTTGACACGTACATTGAAATCAATGCGGCAGAAATTGATCAAAACTGAAATAGAACTAGAATTCAGATCTACACTAAAATTGATGTGTTTGAAAATCACATGAACTTTAAAATAAGCTCATTAAAAATTGAGATGTCGAAAGAAATGAATGTGAAAAAATATGAAGGTGACATTGAAGAGTAATTGAAATTGACTCTTTTAAGGAAACCAATTATGTAAAGAGATAGATAACAAGTAGTCAAAGAGCACACATATCCAAAAACGATCATTGAAAACAAGGTTGTTATGGTCAATTTGGACGTCAGTACGCTTGGACAAATTCTTTAGTTGACATGTAGACCTTTTCCACTCATTAACTCAATCAATTAAATATCTTGTGATCATCAATGTACTGCGAAATTGTATGTATAGATGTTTCTATTTTGATTCCTAATGTGGTAATGGAGATAGAAATAAAATAAGAAATAGAAATGGAAATAGAAATTTGAAATTGAAACTGACATTGAATAGAATATAAATAAAAATTAACATGTACATCTAGGAATTGTCATAGAAATTGACATGTATGTTAAAATCAAATTGAAATAAAAGTAAAAATTGCAATGTACATGAAATCAATGTGTTAAAATTTCACATGTACATTGAAATCAATGCAGCAGAAATTGGTAAAAACTGAAATACAATTAGAACTGAGACGTACACTAAAATCGATGTATTCAAAAATCACATGAACATTAAAATAAGCTCATTAAAAATTCAGATGTCAAAAGAAATCAATGTGACAAAATATGAAGGTGACATTGAAGAGAAATTGAAATTGACTCTTTTAATGAAACCAAATATGTACAGAGAGAGTTAACAAGTAGTCAAAGAGCACACATTTCAGAAAATGATCATTGAAAACTAGGAAGTTATGGTCAATTCTCACCTCGGTACCCTTGGACAAATTCCGTAGTTGACATGTAGACTTTTTCCACTCGTTAACTCAATCAATTAAATAACTTGTGATCATCAATGTACTAAGTAATTGTATGGCTAGATGTTTCTATTTCTATTTCTAATGTGGTAATGCACATAGAAATAAAATAAGAAATAGAAATAGAAATAGAAATTTGAATTTGAAATTTAAATTGAATAGAATATAAATACAAATTAACATGTACATGTAGGAATTGTCATAGAAATTGACATATACGTTAAAATCAAACTGAAATGAAAATAAAAGTTGCAATGTACATGAAATCAATGTGTTAAAATTTCACACGTACATTGAAATCAAGCGCTACAAATTGAACAAAACTGAAAAAGAATTAGAACTGAGATGTACATTAAAATCGATGTGTTTGAAAATGACATAAACTTTAGAATAAGGTCATTAAAAATTGAGATGTCTAAAGAAATCAATGTTACGAAATATGAAGGTGACATTGAAGAGAAATTGAAATTGACTCTTGTAATAAAACCAATTAAGTATAGAGATAGTTAACAAGCAATCAAAGATTACACATGTCAGATAATAGTCATTGAAAAATAGGTCGTTATGGTCAATTCACACCTGAGTACCCTTGGACAAATTTTGTAGTTGACATGTATACATTTTTCACTCATTAACTCAATGAATTAAATAACTTGTGATCATCAACATATTGAGTAATTTTATGTCTAGATGTTTCTATTTCGCTTTCTAATGTGGTAATGGAGATAGAAATAAAATAAGAAATACAAGCGGAAATAGAAATTTGAAATTCAAATTGACATTGAATAGCATATAAATACAAATTAACATGTACATGTAGGAATTGTCATAGAAATTGATATTTACGTTAAAATCAAATTTAAATAAAAATAAAAATTGCAATGTAGATGAAATCAATGTGTTAAAACTTCACACGTACATTGAAATCAATGTGCTAGAAATCGAACAAAAGTGAAATAGAATTAGAACTGACATATACACTAAAATCAATGTGTTTGAAAATCACATGAACTTTAAAATAAGCTCATTGAAAATTGAGATGTCCAAAGAAATCAATGTGACAAAATATGAAGGTGACATTGAAAAGAAATTGAAATTGACTCTTTTAATGAAACCAATTATGTACAGAGAGAGTTAACAAGTAGTCAAAGAGCAGAAATGCCAGAAAACTATTACTGAAAACTAGGTCATTATGGTCAATTCGCTCCTCGGTACCCTTGGACAAATTCTATAGTTGACATGTAGACTTTTTCCACCTTTTAGCTCAATCAATTAAATAACTCGTGATCATCAATGCACTGAGTAATTGTATGTGTAGATGTTTCTATTTCTATTTCTAATGTGGTAATGGACATTAAAATAAAATAAGAAATATAAATGGAAATAGAATTTTGAAATTGAAATTGACCTTGAATAGCATATAAATACAAATTAACATGTACATGTAGGAATTGTCATATAAATTGACATGTAAGTTAAAATCAAATTGAAATAAAATTTTACATGTACGTTAAAATCAAATTGAAATAAAAATTAAAATTGCAATGTACATGAAATCAATGTGTCAAAATTTCACACGTGCATTCAAATTAATGTACTAGAAATTGAACAAAATTGAAATGGAATTAGAACTAAGATGTACACTAAAATCAACGTGTTTGAAAATCACATGAACTTTAAAATAAGCTCATTAAAAATTGAGATGTTTGAAGAAATCAATGTGACAAAACATGAAGGTGACATTGAAGAGAAATTGAAATTGACTCTTTTAATGAAACTAATTATGTACAGAGAGAGTTAACAAGTAGTCAAAGAGCACACATGCTAGAAAACGATCATTGAAAGCTAGGTCGTTATGGTCACTTCGCACCTCGGTACCCTTGAACCAAATTCCATAGTTGACATGTAGACTTTTTCCAGTCGTTAGCTAAATCAATTAAATAGGTTGTGATCATCAACGTACTGAGTAATATTATGTCTAGATGTTTCTATTTCAATGTCTAATTTGGTAATGGAGATAGAAATAAAATAAGAAATAGAAATGGAAATAGAAATTTGAAATTGAAATTGACATTGAATAAAATATAAGTACAAATTAACATGTGTTGTCATTATGGCACAGGATTGGCGTTATGGCATAAGTGTTGTCCTTGATGGCAACTCGCTCTGGTGATAGATCACAATTCAGGCACTCAGAAAGAAGAAACAGATATATATGTAGGTTCACTTTGACGAAGCCATGTATACACGCAGGTTCAGTGAATAAAAAACAGTGTATACGCAGGATGGTCCAAGAAAGGCCACGTATACATGCACTTTCATGCAAGGAAAAGTATGCACATGTGGAGAAATTATTTTTGGTCTGTGATATTTAGTCCTTGGTATTTGAACCTATGGTTTTGGGCCATGGTATCTCATCATAAGTGTTGATCCCAAGTATTGGGTCCATGGTATTGAATTGTTATGGTTTTTGGACCATGGTATTATGAAAGCCCTAAGGCTATAAAAGACGAAGGAGATCATTTGGCAAGGGATCATCTGAATGATTGAATATCTGATAAAGTGCTAGATCTAGAATACAGTGACTAGGTTATCGTGTAGATCTAGATTTGGAGGAAGAAGGAACCTGAGTGCAAGGAGAAGGATAAGTTCCTTTGATGGGTCAAAATCTTAAGGCTTGATTGATAGTATCTTTGTATGATTATGATTTTCTCTATGTGGTGCTTGCTTATCAATAAATCTGATAATCTGGGTAAACTAATATCTGAACATTTGAAGGGGTAAATTATATTTATAGATCTGTACACAGGTTCAGTGAAGCAAAGGAGTGTATACACGCAGTTTTTGTAAGTCAGAAGGGTGTATACGCAGGTTGATCTTAGCACAGGTGCGCATACACGGAGGTTCTGTAAGTCGAAAGTGCGTATACGTAGGTTGATCTTAGCACAGGTCCATATACATGCAGGTTCTGTAAGTCAGAATTGTGTATACGCAGGTTGATCTTAGCACAGGTGCGTATACATGTAGTTTCTGGAAGTCGGAAGTGCGTATATGCAAGTTGACCTTAACAAAAAAGCATATGCACACAAGTTTCTGAATATTGAAGTAGCGTACATCTCATAATTTATGTTCTAGCTACTTTTGTTGATTATTGCAGTGATCTGGGTTTAAAATTTGAGGTGTGATTATAGTTACTATGATCTGGGTACAGTTGACAGAGAAGTTTTTATTTTTCAGTCTCGACTAGTGAAATGGTGATTGGTTGATGCAAAAATTCTTGATGTTTGATTGATGTGGATCCAGTCTAAAAAATTATGAAATGTGGTCCCTAGAAGAAAGAGAAGGTTGTAGCCTTCTGCAGGTAGCAGCCTGTGTACTAGTATCTCAACTAGTACAAAAACTGAGGGGGTTGTAGCTCCCTTCCAGGAGAAGCTGGAAAACAAGAGAGGGTTGTAGCTCTCTATAGGTAGCAGCCTGTGTATTCTTAAAGGACTGTACTAGTACAGAATCATTGTAAAAATAAGTTTCTAATTAAAAAGAAGATAGAGGTGAATTTCAGCAGGTGGTTTTCACCCACATTTGGTTTCCACATTATATCTTGTGTTCTTGTGTTTGGTTGTCTTCTGATCTATTTTACTGTTCCTGGTAAATATTTATATGATTTTGTTGCATAACTTAATGATCAACATATGTAGAATAAAGTAAATTATAAATCTTCATAGTATACGTGGGTTTCCTCATCTAAAGCTACGTATATACGCGGGTTCATCTAACCCAGGTAGCATATATGTTTTGAATTTGAAAAATAAAATAACTGATCAAATAATACTGATTCACCCCCCCTCTCAGTATTATTTCCAACAATTGGTATCAAAGCGGGTCCTTCAGAAGAAGCTTGATTGCTTGAAGGAAGATCTATCATCATGAGCAATTACGAGAGAGAAGCATCAATCAGACCACCAATTTTTTATGGGACCAACTTCGTCTATTGGAAGGTAAGAGCCACAGCTTATCTTCAATCTCTTGGTACAGAAGTCTAGGATATCATAGATACAGGGTACACTTTTCCATCATCAACTCGTATAGATGCGACTGAGAAGAAGGAGTTTGAAAAAAATGTAAAGGTTGTCAACACTCTATTACAATGTCTATCTCAATCAGAGTTTGTTAAGGTTGTGCAGTAGAAAACCGCAAAAGAAATATGGGACAAGATCATGCTGAGTTATGAAGGAGATGAGAAGGTAAAATGAGAAAAACTTCAAACCCTCATAATTCAGTATTAAAATCTGAGGATGTACAATGATGAAAGTGTAGCTAACTATTTCCTTCATATAGATGAGATTGTTAATTGTATGAAAAAATTCGGTGAAGAAATAGAAGAGGCTGTTGTGGTTGAAAAGGTTCTAAGATCTTTGTCTCCTAAGTTTGATTCAAAAGTTTCTGCAATAGAAGAAAAAGAGAATATACAGAAAATTACCATGTCACAGCTACATCGAATTCTAACCGCTTATGAAATGAGGAAAGGAGGACCATCAGACAAGAGAGAAGCTGCATTCAAGGCTTTAGGTAAAGGAGATTAATATGAGTCAAGACATATGTCAGAAGAAGAGGAAGAATCAAATTTTGTCAAGAACCTTCAATGGGGTGCTGGAAGATTCAGAGGTAAGTTACCCTTCAAATGATTTACTTGTGGAAGAGTCAGTCACTATGCTGCCAAGTGTCCTCATAAAAATAAGCTTGACAAAGTTAAGGAACCTGTTAGATGGAACAAGAAACAGAATGTAAGTAAGAAAAGTTACTACACTCATGAAGACAGTGATGGAGTCCCAAATAGTGATGAAGATGAACGAGGTAATAGTTATAGACTTTTAATGGGTTTTGAATTTTACGATTTTATGGATGCTATAGGTGAAGAAGGTCTTTATGAAGAGATTTCTAAACTCAAAATCTGTTTAGAAGAGAAAAATATGATTGTTGATACTTTACAATTTCAACTCGCTGAAAGGGAAAAACATCATGAAAAGTTAGAATGTGAAATTGTGGCACTTAGAAAAGAGATTGAGAAAACAAAAGCTATTAATCTTAGATTTGTTAAAGGATCTGAAACTCTAGATGAGATTATCAATGTGCAACCTTCTCCTTTTATCAAGACAGTTCTGGGATATAATGAAGAAACATCTCAAGCGCAGAAACCATCCACCTCCAAAAGTTATCTTGATGCAGCAAGGAGGAGTGAAAAAAGGCCAAATCGAAATCACCAAGTAAATCATGGACATTTTTCTTCAAGAATGAACAGAGTAAATCGGGGGCAATCTACTTCAACGATAAATAGAAGCTACAACAGACCACAGGTAAATCATTCTCAATTTGTCTCCAGGATGAATTTCAATGAAAACTACACTCATTCGGTCCGCAAGGTTGATAATCGTAGGAATTTATTCAATGGCCAATGTTTCTCTTCTCACAACTTTGGACACAAAGTAGCTCAATGTGTTGCCTACAAAACTATCATGACTAGAGAAACTCAAAAATAGAGGAGATGACTGGGATCATGAAAAGGACCTATAATAACTTTTCTGCTCTTGAAAATGAAGTAGAATGTTCTATTTGTAATAATTTTGGACATGAAGATTTTGAATGCAGGAGCAGGTTTCAGCAGAAAACTTAGAAGGAGCAAGCCTTAAATATCAAAGCATGGAGAATGAAAGAACCACATCTAGAAAGATGTGGTATAGCCTTATATGCGGAAGGGTAAGAAAATTAGTGGTACATCGACAATGGATGTTCGAAACATATGACAGGTGATAAAGAAAAAATTTAGTCATATAGTGCCTTGGAGAAGGAGAAGAAGGTCTCATTTGGAAATGACACCCCTGCACTTATAAAAGGTAAAGGTTTTGTTATTTTAAAAGAAAAGGTCAAAGCAGGAAATGTGATGTATGTTGATGGCTTAAAGCATAATCTATTGAGTGTCAGTCAGATGTGTGATCAAGGAACATAAGTAATATTTCGATCAAATGGATGTAGTGTTCGTGATCTTGATACAAGAGAAACAATGACCAAAGGCATAAGAACTCCAAACAATTTATACATATTCCAAGAAGGACAATAAAAATGCTATCTGAGAGATAATGATGAACACTGTCTATGGCATCAGAGGTTGGGGCATCTAAGCTTCTCACAGATAAGGAAAGCATGCAAATACCAAGAAGTTTTTTGTATTCCAGACATCAGAATTCCAGATATGCAAATAATGTCAGTTTGGTAAGCAAACAAGAACGAACTTCCCTGAGAAGGAAGGATCAGCAAGCAGACCATTTGAGCTTGTCCATACTGATGTATGTGGTCCATCTAGGAAAAGGTCACCTCGGGGAGAAGAATACTTTATATTATTCATTGATGACTATTCAAGGATGGTTTGGATACGACTTATGAAGCACAAAGATGAAGCCTTCGAAAAATTTAAATCCTTCAAATATTTGGTTGAAAATGAATCAGATCACAAAATTAAATACCTCAGGTCTGATAGAGGTGGGGAATTTACCTCAAATGAATTTTTTGATTTTTGTGAAGAAAATGGAATAAGAAGGGAATTCTCTATAGCGAGGACTCCTTAGAAAAATGGAGTAGTGGAAAGGATGAACAGAATGGTTAAACAAATGGCTCGTCCTATGCTTGATGAGTGTGGAACTCCCGGAACTTTCTGGGGTGAAGCTGCATTTGCTGTAGTTGTTATTCTCAACAAAACAAATGTCTGGGTGAACGACACTCAAACCCCTCATGAGCTCTGGTATGGTGAGACTATTTAAGTACAATGTTTCAAAATTTTTGGAAGCAAATGCTATATCAAAAATATTGATGAACATCTTGGCAAGTTTGAACCTAGAGCAGAAGAAGGCATTCTACTTCATTACTCTCCCCACAACAAAGCATACAAGTGTTATAATAAAAGGCTTGGAAAAATTGTTGAAAGTATTAATGTAGTATTTGATGAAGAAGAAAACACTCCTTGGTAGGTAAGATCTGAATATTTTGAAGATGATGAGGACTATCCATCAACATCAAATCAGATTCATGATGAAGAAGAAACCTATGAATAATAAACCCATGAGGAGCCTGAAGAACAAATAAGGATATAAGAAAAGACTCCATCTAGATACGTTCAAAAGAATCATCCAAAAACTCAAATTTTGGGGCAGAAAGAGGTAGGTATACAAACAAGAAGAACAATTGCAGAAGCTTCAAACTATTTGGAATTACTTTCCTCCACTGAACCACAAAATGTAAGAGAGGCATGTAAAGATGAATCCTGGGTCAAAGCAATGGATGAAGAACTTGAGCAAATAAAAAAGAATAACACTTGGGAGTTGGTTCCTAGACCAAAAGAAAAGAATGTCATAGGAACAAAATGGATCTTCAAAAACAAGTTGAATGAAAATGGGGAAGTGATTAGAAACAAGGCCAGACTGGTTTGTAAAGGGTATGCACAACAAGAAAGAGTAGAATTTTAGGAAACTTTTTCTATCGTTGCTAGACTTGAGGTCATCAAAATGTTTCTTGCTCTCTCTAGATTTCAGAAGTTCAAAGTATTTCAAATGGACGTAAAATCAACCTTTTTGAATGGTGATTTAGAAGAAGAAGTGTATATTGAGCAGCCAAATGGATTCATCCTTGGTAATGATCCAAATCTTGTCTGCAAACTAAAGAAGGCTCTCTATGGTCTCAAACAGGCTCCAAGGGCTAGGTACTATCGTCTGGACAAATACCTTCATCAACAAGGTTTTTCAAAAGGATCATCAGATAGCAATCCTTATATAAAAATTGAAAATAAGAAATTTCTAATACTTGTTGTGTATGTAGATGATATCATCTTTGGTAGCAATGAAGAAGCTATGAGTCAAAATATTTCCTTGGTAATGCAGAAGGAATTCGAAATGTCCTTGCCTGGAGAACTGACATATTTTCTTGGTTTAGAAATCCAACAAAATAAAGGTGGTATCTTTTTATCTCAAACCAAGTACCTCAAGTAGATCTTGAAGAAGTATATCATGGAAGATTTGAAACCAGTATGTACTCCTATGGTCACATGATGCAGCCTTAGTGAAAATGATGAATTAGCAGCAATGCATCAACCAACCTATAGATCCATGATTGGAAGTCTTCTCTATTTAACGGGTACCCGATTAGACATCATGCATGCAGTAGGAATGGTTGGAAGATTTTAGGCAAATCCTAAGGAAACTCATCTTCAGGCAGTAAGGAGAATTTTCAAGTATGTTCAAGGAACTCAAAACTATGGCCTATGGTATCCTAGAGATGCAGATCTCACTCTTCATGATTATACAAATGCAGATTGGGCTCGTAACATGGATGACAGAAAAAGCACTAGTGGTGGTGCATTCTTTATGGGTTCCAAATTAGTATCTTGGTTCAGCAAGAAACAGAGTTCGATTGCCTTATCTACAGCTGAAGCAGAATATGTGGCTGTTGCATCTTGTTGCACCCAATTCCTTTGGCTGATGCAAACCTTGTAGGATTATCAAATCACATGTACTCCACCTATCTCCATCTTATGTGATAATACAAGCGCAATCAACATTTCAAAGAATCCATTCATGCATTCAAAGACCAAGCATATACCTATCAAATATCACTTTCTTTAGGAACAAGTGCTGGAACAAAAACTCAAATTGGAGTATGTTCACTCTAAGGAAGAAGTTGCTGATATACTCACCGAACCACTACCCAAGGAAACATTTGAATACCTCATATAGAAGCTGGGAGTAGTTGATGCTTCATCCTGCTATTGAAACTTGTTTGTTTCAGAGAAAATTTGTTGTACACATGTTGGATAAGGAGGATCCGCGTACATACGATGGTTTATGCTGATACAATCGTGTATATGGAGGTTTGAAGAGAATCAGTGGGGAGATACTCTGGTTGAAGAGAGTCTGATATGGGTCTGACAAAGACCATCTGGCAGAGGTTCAGGGGGAGCAGATAAACTTCTGATAATGCATTGTTGGCATTACCTTAGAAGCATTTGGTTCAAGTTCTCAACTGTTGTTGGTTTCAGGTGAAACACATGCGGAGAAAGAATAGAAAGAGAACATGGTTGCTGATCTATAGAGTGATTGACAGATGTTGCTGATATCAGTTATTAGTGACTTTCATAAGTCTTGCTGTTTCGTCTCTATTTCATGTATATCATTTATGGTCAAGGTCAGGTAACGACCTATCTTGGTTTCCCCACTATGACTGGGATGACTGATGTAATGAACTTAGTTGTCTTATGTATATCCCCGGTGTATCCCCACTTGGGTGGGTGATGGATGTATGTATAGAGTCTGTTGGTGATAGGAAGGTCTTTTATGATGTATAAGTCATGGTTCTTCTTGAAGAACATCTTTTTGCAGATATTGCCTACAATTCAGGGGGAGCTTGGTCAGCATAGCAGAACAGAGATTTCAGCATGTACTCAGGGGGAGCACAACCCTTTTCCCTTGATGACAAAGGGGGTGAATGAATTCGAGGTTCTTGGGGTTGCCATCAAGTCCAATCTTGTTGGCATTATGGCACAGGTTTGGCGTTATGGCACATGTGTTGTCCTTGATGGCAATTTAGGCACTTAGAAAGAAGAAACAGATATATACGTAGGTTCACTTTGACGAAGCCATGTATACATGGAGGTTCAGTGAATAAAAACAACGTATATGCAGGATGGTCCAAACAAAGTCACGTATACACGCACTTTCATACAAGGAAAAGCACGCACATGTGGAGAACTTATTTTTGGTCCATGGTATTTAGTCCTTGGTATTTGAACCTATGGTTTTGGGCCTTGATATCTCGTCATAAGTGTTGATCCCAAGTATTGGGTCCATGGTATTGAATTGTTATGGCTTTTGTACCTTGGTATTGGGAAAGGCCTAAGGCTATAAAACAGGAAGGAGATCATTTGGCAAGGGATCATCTTAATGATTGGATATCTGATAAAGTGCTAGATCTGGAATATAATGACTGGGTTATGGTGCAGATCTGGATTTGAAGGAAGAAGGAACCTGAGCGCAAGGAGAAGGATAAGTTCCTTTGATGGGTCAAAATCTTAAGGCTTGATTGATAGTATCTTTATATGATTTTGATCTGTTCTATGTGGTGCTTGCTTGATCTATAAATCTAATAATATGGGTAAACTAATATCTGAACATTTGAAGCGGTAAATTACCTTTTTAGATCTGTACGAAGGTTTAGTGAAGTGAAGGACCATATACACGTAGTTTCTGTAAGTCAGAAGGGCATACATGCAGGTTTCTCTTAGCACAAGTGCGTATACATGCATGTTTTGTAAGTCGGAAGTGCATATACACATGTTGATCTTAGCACAGGTGCGTATACACGCAGGTTCTGTAAGTCAGAAGTGCATATACGCAGGTTGATCTTAGCACAGGTGTGTATACACGTAGTTTCTAGAAGTTGGAAGTGTGTATATGCAGGTTGATCTTAACACAGAAGCGTATGCAGGCATGTTTCTGAATATTGAAGTAGCGTACATCTCATAATTTATGTTCTAGCTGCTTCTGTTGATCAGTAGTGATCTGGGTTTAGAATTTGAGGTGTGATTACAATTACTGTGATCTGGGTACAATTGATAGAGAAGTGTTTATTTTTCAGTCTTGACTGGTGAAATGGTGATTGGTTGATGCATAAATTTTTTATGTTTGATTGATGTGGATCCAGTCTAAAAATTTATGAAACGTGGTCCCTGGGAGAAAGAGAAGGTTGTAGCCTTCTGCAGGTAGCAACCTGCGTACTATTATCTCAACTAGTACAAAAGCTAAGGGGGTTGTAACTCCCTTCCCGGAGAAGCTGGAAAACGAGAGAGGGTTGTAGCTCTTTGTAGGTAGCAGTCTGTGTAATGGTAAAGGACTGCACCACTACAGAATCATTGTAAAAAGAAGTTTCTAATTAAAAAGAAGATAGAGACGAATTGTAGTAGGTGGTTTTCACCCACATTGGGTTTCCACCTTATATCTTATGTTCTTGTGTGTGGTTTCCTCATGATCTATTTTATTGCTCCCGAAAACTATTTATATGATTATGTTGCATAACATAATGATCAACATCTATGGAATAAAGTAAATTATAAATTTGCATAGTATACGTGGGTTTCCTCATCTAAAGTTGTGTATATACACAGGTTCATCTAACCGAAGTAGCGTATATGTTCTGAACTTGAAAAAGAAAATAATTGATCAGATAATATTGATTCACCCTCCCTCTCAGTATTGTTTCCAACAACATGTACATGTAGGAATTGTCATATAAATTGACATGTATGCTAAGCTCAAATTCAAATAAAAATAAAGATTGGAATGTACATGAAATCAATGTGTTAAAATTTCACACATACATTGAAATCAATGCACTAAAAATTGAAAAAAACTGAAATAGAATTAGAACTGAGATGCACACTAAAATCAATGTGTTTGAAAATCACATGAACTTTAATATAATCTCATTAAAGATTGATATCTCCGAAAAAATCAATGTGACAAAATATGAAGGTGACATTGAAGAGAAATTGAAATTGACTCTTTAAATGAAACCAACTATGTACAAAGAGAGTTAACAAGTAATGAAAGAGCACACATGTAAGAAAGCGATCATTGAAAACTAGGTCGTTATGGTCAATTCGCAGTTCAGTACCCTTGGGAAAATTCCGTAGTTGACATGTAGAATTTTTCCACTCATTTACTCAATCAATTAAATAACTTGTGATCGTCAACGTACTCAGTAATTGTATGTCTAGATGTTTCTATTTCGATTTCTAATGTGGAAATGGATATAGAAATAAAATAAGAAAAAAAATTGAAATAGAAATTTGAAATAGAAATTTGAAATTGAAAATGACATTGAATAGAATATAAGTACAAATTAACATGTACAGGTAGGAATTGTCATCAAAATTGACATGCACGTTAAAATAAAATTGAAATAAAAATAAAAATTTCAATGTACATGAAATCAATGTTTTAAAATTTTACTACATTGAAATCAATGTGCTAAAAATTGAAGAAAACTAAAATAAAATTAGAAGTCAGATGTACACTAAAATCAATGTGTTTGAAAATCACATGAGCTTTAAAATAAGCTCATTAAAAATTGAGATGTCCAAATAAATCAATGTGACAAAATATGAAGGTAACATTGAAGAGAAATTGAAATTGACTCTTTTAATAAAACCAATTATGTACAGGGAGAGTTAACAAGTAGTCAAAGAGCATACTTGCCAGAAAATGTTCATTGAAAATTAGGTCGTTATGGTAAATTCGCTCCTCGGTACCCTTGGATAAATTCTGTATGTTACATGTAGACTTTTTCCACTCGTTAGCTCAATCAGTTAAATAACTTGTGACGAACAACATACTGAGTAATTGTATCTCTAGATGTTTCTATTTCGATTTCTAATGTGTTAATGGAGATAGAAATAAAATAAGAAATATAAATGGAAATAGAAATTTGAATTGAAATTGAAATTGAGTTGAATATAAGTACAAATTAACATGTACATGTAGGAATTATCATAGAAATTGACATGTACATTAAAATCAAATTGAAGTAAAAATTGTGATGTACATGAAATCAATGTGTTATAATTTCACACGTACATTGAAATCAATGTACTAGAAATTGAACAAAATTGAAATAGAATTAGAACTGATATATACACTAAAATCAATGTGTTTGAAAATCGCATGAACTTTAAAATAAGCTCATTAAAAATTGAAATGTCCAAAGAAATCAATGTGACAAAATATGAGGTGAAATTGAAGAGAAATTGAATTTGACTCTTTTAATGAAACCAATTATGTACAGAGAGAGTTAACAAGTAGTCAAAGAGCACACATGTCAGAAAATGATCGTTCAAAACTAGGTTGTTATGGTCAATTCGCACCTCGGTACCCTTGGACAAATTTCGTAGTTGACATGTGGACCTTTTTGACTCGTTAACTCAATCAATTAAATAACTTGTGGTCATCAATGCACTGAGTAATTGTATGTCTAGATGTTTCTATTTTGATTTCTAATGTGGTAATGGAGATAGAAATAAAATGAGAGATAGAAATGGAAATAGAAATTTGAAATTGAAATTGACAGTGAATAGAATATAAATTCAAATTAACATTTACATGTAGGAATTGTCATAGAAATTGAAATGTACATTAAAATAAAATTGAAGTAAAAATAAAAATGCGATGTACGTGAAATCAATGTGTGAAAATTTCACACGTACATTGAAATCAATGCATGAGAAATTGAACAAAACTGAAATAGAATTAGAACTAAGATGTACACTAAAATCAATGTGTTTGAAAATCACATGAAATTAAAAATAAGTTCATTGAAATTTGAAATGTCCAAGGAAATCTGTTAGGTTCCTATAATACTAGTGATTACTCTATTACTATTGTAGTTATATCCCTTATTAATATTGTTGTGCCCCTATTGTCGCCATATTGTTATTACTGTGCCCCATAGAATCCTTCTATTGTTATTTTTGTGGCTCAACTGGGTTATATTGTGACTCCTTAGACTCCTATATATAGAAAGGAGTTTTTGTCATTTGAATCATTCAAGAATTGTTCATTTTTTTAATGTAAAGGAGGTTTCCCCCTCGAAGATGCTTATTTCTAAGGTGTTCAACTATCTTTTCTATATTTTTGTGAGCTAGTTTCATAACATTTGGTATCAAAGCTTTGGATTCTACAGTTTTGCTACTCCAAATAAGTCATCGTGGAATTTTCGCTATAAGTTTTTTTCTATGACGTTTCAGAAGCTAAAAAAAAAAACATTTGATACAAAATCACACTGAACCTCCGGTCCGAATTTCAAATCTTTTCGAGCTATATTTGCAGGGATATGATTTAAGGAAGTTTGTCTTTTTGCAGACTCCTGAATTACATTCCAAATAGGTGACCTGGGGAAAATTTTCATAACTTTCTCTTTGAACATCAAATTGAAATTTCATAAGAAGTTATGGAAAGAGGACGAACTGTAGTTTCTTATATATATTTTTCAGAGCCAAAGGTTGAAACAATGACTCATGGCACGTCGTACAATTTTTCTCTACTGAACAAGTGTATAATCAGGTAATTGTGGGAGATTTGTCATAAATCTTCCACGGAGAATCCAATTTGAATGAGACTGGTAGCATTAGAAAGAGGACATAGAGGGATACCATAGGTCGCAATTTCAAAACTGGATGATCCAAAATTATAGAGATACATCATATTCAATATCAAGCTCCTACAAAGTGAAAAAAGGTGTGTAATTTTTTTTAAATTTTTGCATAAGCTTGGTTTGAAAAATTAGTTTGAAGGAATTCAAAGGGAATAGTAAAGCATTATT
>APFE030554969.1:0-37590 GCA_000404065.3 Pinus taeda | reverse complement strand
ACCTCTCATGGAAATGGTCATACGTGAATGACTTTAAAAATAACGCAGTTGAATCCCAAAAATGATATCTAATATAATGCACTGCGTAATCCCCCATACTTCAATTCAAAAAGAGTCAATGGATCTCTAGTTGAATGGTTCATGAGGCACAATACTTGCTAAGGTTTTGCAAATGGGGTAGCAAGGTAAGTGAGTTTTATTGTGGGGAAAAACTCCACAGTTAAGTGCGCTTGAGCCAGAGGAGTTCTGGGATGGGTGACCTCCTGGGAAGTCCTGGTTACCGGGTGCAAGCCCCGGAAGTGATGATTGATGCTATGCGATTCGTTCTCCACATTTCACTAGTTTCAATCCCACTTCTTCACCCCTGTGAGCATCACCTGATGCAATGAGTGCTAAGTGAACTATTCAAAAATCACGAGAAATTAGTGAGTTACGACTACCTCTCGTGGAAATGGTCATACATGAATGACTTACTTAACGCAGTTGAATCCCAAAATGATATCTAATATAATGCACTGCGTAAACCCCCATACTGAAATTCAAAAAGAGTCAAGGGATCTCTACTTGAATGGTTCATGAGGCACAATACTTGCTAAGGTTTTGCAAATGGGGTAGCAAGCTAAGTGGGCTTGATTGTGGGGAAAAACTCCACAGTTAAGCGCGCTTGAGCCAGAGGAGTTCTGGGATGGGTGACCTCCTGGGAAGTCCTGGTTACCGGGTGCAAGCCCCGGAAGTGATGATTGATGCTATGTGATTCGTTCTCCAATTTCACTAGTTTCAATCCCACTTCTTCACCCCTGTGAGCATCACCCGATCCAATGAGTGCTAAGTGAACTATTCAAAAATCATGAGAAATTAGTCAGTTACGACTACCTCTCATGGAAATGGTCATACGTGAATGACTTACTTAACGCAGTTGAATCCCAAAAATGATATCTAATATAATGCACTGCGTAATCCCCCATACTTCAATTCAAAAAGAGTCAAGGGATCTCTACTTGAATGGTTCATGAGGCACAATACTTGCTAAGGTTTTGCAAATGGGGTAGCAAGCTAAGTGGGCTTGATTGTGGGGAAAAACTCCACAGTAAGCGCGCTTGAGCCAGAGGCGTTCTGGTATGGGTGACCTCCTGGGAAGTCCTGGTTACCGGGTGCAAGCCCCGGAAGTGATGATTGATGCTATGTGATTCGTTCTCCACATTTCACTAGTTTCAATCCCACTTCTTCACACCTGTGAGCATCACCCGATGCAATGAGTGCTAAGTGAACTATTCAAAAATCATGAGAAATTAGTCAGTTACGACTACCTCTCATGGAAATGGTCATACGTGAATGACTTTAAAAATAACGCAGTTGAATCCCAAAAATGATATCTAATATAATGCACTGTGTAATCCCCCATACTTAAATTGAAAATGACTATTTTAATGAAACCAATTATGTACAGAGAGAGTTAACAAGTAGTCAAAGAGCACACATGTCAGGAAACGATCATTGAAAACTAGGTCGTTATGGTCAATTCACACCTTGGTACCCTTGGACACATTCCGTAGTTGACATGTAGTATTTTTTGACTCGTTAACTCAATCAATTAAATAACTTTTGACCATCAATGTACTGAGTAATTGTATGTCTAGATGTTTGTATATCGATTTCTAATGCGGTAATGGAGATAGAAATAAAACAAGAAATATAAATGGAAATTGAAATTTGAAATTGAAATTTACATTTAATAACATATAAATAGAAATTAACATGTACATGTTGGAATTGTTATAGAAATTGAAATGTATGTTAAAATCAAATTGAAATAAAAATAAAAATTGCAATGTAGATGATAACAATTTGTTAAAATTTCACACGTACATTGAAATCAATGCACTACAAATTGAAGAAAAATGAAATAGAATTAGAACTCAGATGTACACTAAAATCTATGTGTTTGAAAATCACATGAACTTTAAAATAAGCTCATTGGAAATTGAGTTGTCCAAAGAAATCAATGTGACAAAATATGAAGGTGACATCGAAGAGAAATTGAAATTGACTCTTTTAATGAAAGAAATGATGTGCAGAGAGAGTTAACAAGTAGTCAAAGAGCACACATGCTAGAAAATGATCATTGAAATGTAGGTTGTTATGGTCAATTCCCACCTCGGTACCCTTCGACAAATTCCGTAGTTGACATGTAGACTTTTTCCACTCGTTAACTCAGTCAATTAAATAACTTGTGATCATCAATGTACAGAGTAATTGTATGTCTATATGCTTCTATTTCGATTTCTAATGTGGTATTGGAGATAGAAATAAAATAAGTAATAGAAATGGAAATAGAAATAGAAATTTGAAATGGAAATTGGCAGTGAATAGAATACAAATACAAATTAACATGTACATGTAGAAATTGTCATAGAAATTGACATGTACGTTAAAATAAAATTGAAATAAAAATAAAAATTGCAATGTACATGAAATCAGTGTGTTAAAATTTCAAATGTAAATTGAAATCAATGTGCTAGAAATTGAACACAACTGAAATAGAATTAGAACTGAGATGTACACTAAAATCAATGTGTTTGAAAATCACATGAACTTTAAAATAAGCTCATTAAAAATTGAGATGTCCAAAAAAATGAATGTGACAAAACATGAAGGTGACAGTGAAGAGAAATTGAAATTGACTCGTTCAATGAAACCAATTATGTGCAGAGCGAGTTAACAAGTAGTCAAAGAGCACACATGTGAGAAAACAATCAGTGAAAACTAGGTCCTTATGGTCAATTCACACCTCAATACCCTTGGACAAATTCCGTAGCTGACATGTAGGCTTTTTCCACTCGTTAACTCAATAAACTAAATAACTTGTGATCGTTAATGTACTGAGTAATTGTATGTCTAGACTTTTCTATTTCGAAAACTGAAATAGAATTAGAACTGTGATGTACACTAAAATCAATGTGTTTGAAAATCACATGAACTTTAAAATAACTCATTAAACATTGAGATGTCCAAAGAAATCAATGTGACAAAATATGAAGGTGACATTGAAGAGAAATTAAAATTGAATATTTTAATGAAACCAATTATGTACAGAGAGAGTTAATAAGTAGTCAAAGAGCACAAATGTCAGAAAATGATCATTGAACACAAGGTCTTTATGGTCAATTCGCACCTCGATACCCTTGGACAAATTTCGTAGTTGAGATGTAGACATTTTCCATTCGTTAACTCAATCAATTAAATAAGTTGTCATAATCAATGTACTGAGCAATTGTATGTCTAGATGTTTCTATTTCAATTTCTAATGTGGTAATGGAGATAGGAATAAAATTGGAAATAGGAATGGAGATAGAAATTTGAAATTGAAATTCACATTGAATAGAATATAAATACAAATTAACATGTACATGTAGGAATTGTCATAGAAATTGACATGTACATTAAAATCAAATAGAAGTAAGATTATAAATTGTAATGTACATGAAATCAATGTGTTAAAATTTCACACATACGTTGAAATCAATGCGGTAGAAATTGAACAAAACTGAAATAGAATTTGAACTGAGATGTACACTAAAATCAATGTGCTTGAAAATCACATGAACTTTAAAATGAGATCATTAAAAATTGAGATGTTAAAATTTCACACGTACATTGAAATCAATGCGGTACAAATTGAACAAAACTGAAATAGAATTAGAACTGAGATGTACACTAAAATCAATGTGCTTGAAAATCATATGAACTTTAAAATAAGCTCATTAAAAATTGAGATGTCCGAGGAAATCAATGTGACAAAATATGAATGTGACAACGAAGACATATTGAAATTGAATCTTTTAATGAAACCAATTATGTATAGAGGGAGTTAACAAATAGTCAAATAGCACGCATGTCAGAAAATGATCATTGAAACCAAGGTCGTTATGGTCACTTCGCGACTCGGTACCCTTTGAAAAATTTCGTAGTTGAGATGTAGATATTTTCCACTCGTTAACTCAATCAATTAAATAACTTGTGATCATCAATGTACTGAGTAATTATATGTCTAGATGTTTCGATTTTGATTTCTAATGTGGTAATGGAGATAGCAATAAAATAAGAAATATAAATGGAAATAGAAATTTGAAATTGAAATTGACATTGAATAGAATATAAATACAAATTAACATGTACATATAGGAATTTCCATAGAAATTTACATGTACATTAAAACCGAATTGAAATAAAATTAAAAATAATGTACTTGAAATCAATTTGTTAAAATTTCAGACGTACATTGTAATCAATGCACTAGAAATTGAACAAAACAGAAATAGAATTATAACTGGGATGTACGCTAAAATCA
Organism: Pinus taeda; assembly: GCA_000404065.3. NCBI lineage: Eukaryota > Viridiplantae > Streptophyta > Pinopsida > Pinales > Pinaceae > Pinus > Pinus taeda. The sequence continues at coordinate 33,242 of APFE030554969.1, read as the reverse complement.
ATGTGTTTGAAAATTAGATGAACTTTAAAATAAGCTCATTAAAAATTGAGATTTCCAAAGAAATCAATGGGACAAAATATGAAGGTGACATTGAAGAGAAATTGAAATTGACTCTTTTAATGAAACCAATTATGTGTAAAGAGAGTTAACAAGTAGTCACAGATAACACATGTCAGAAAATGATCATTGAAAACTAGGTGTTATCGTCAATTCGCACCTCAGTACCCTTGGAAAAATTTCGTAGTTGACATGCAGACTTTTTCCACTCGTTAACTCAATCAATTAGATAACTTGTGATCAGCAATGCACTAAGTAATTGAATGTCTGGATGTTTCTATTTCGATTTCTAATGTGGTAATGGAGATAGAAATAAAATAAGAATTAGAAATGGAAATAGAAATTTGAAATTGAAATTGTCATTGAATAGAATATAAATGCAAATTAACATGTACATGTAGGAATTGTCATAGAAATTGAGATGTACGTTAAAATCAAATTGAAAAAAAAAAATTTGCAATGTACATGAAATCAATGTGTTAAAACTTCTCACCAAATGATATGAACTTTAAAATAATCTCATTAAAAATTGAGATGTCGAAGGAAATCAATGTGACAAAATATGAAGATGACATTGAAGAGAAATTGAAATTGACTCTTTTAATGAAACCAACTATGTACAAAGAGAGTTAACAAGTAGTAAAAGAGCACACATGTCAAAAAAAATCATTGAAAACGAGATCTTATCGTTAATTTGCACCTCAGTACACTTCGACAAATTCCTTAGTTAACATGTAGACTTTTTCCACTCGTTAACTCAATCAATTAAATAACTTGTGATCATCAATGTATTGAGTAATTGTATGTCTGGATGTTTCTATTTTGATTTCTAAAGTGGTAATGGAGATAGGAATCAAATAAGAAATGGAAATGGAAATACAAATTTGAAATTGAAATTGACATTGAATAGAATATAAATACAAATTAACATGTACATGTAGGAATTGTCATAGAAATTGACATGTACGTTAAAATCAAATTGAAACAAAAATAAAAATTGCAATGCACATGAAATCAATGTGTTGAAATTTCACACGTACATTGGAATCAAAGCACTAGAAATTAACAAGTACATGTACGGATTGTGATAGAAATTGGCATGAACATTAAAATCAAATTGAAATAAAAGTAAAAATTGCAATGCACATGAAATCAATGTGTTAAAATTTCACACGTACATTGAAATCAATGCGCTAGAAATTGAACAAAATTGAGATAGACTGGTAACTGAGATGTACACTAAAATCAATGTGTTTTAAAATTACATTAACTTTAAAATAAACTCATTAAAAATTGAGATGTCCAAAGAAATCAATGTGACAAAATATGAAGGTGACATTGAAGAGAAATTGAAATTGACTCTTTTAATGAAACCAATTATGTATAGAGAGAGTTAAAAAGTAGTCAAAGAGAACACATGTTAGAAAACAATCATTGAAAGCTAGGTCTTATGATCAATTCACACCTTTGTACCCTTGGAAAAATTCCATGGTTGACATGTAGACTTTTTGCACTAGTTCACGCAATCAATTAAATAACTTGTGATCATCAACGTACTGAGTAATTCCATGTCTAGATGTTTCTATTTCGATTTCTAATGTGGTAATGGAGATAGGAATAACATGAGAAATACAAATAGAAATACAAATTTGAAATTGAAATTGACATTGAATAGAATATAAAAACAAATTAACATGTACATGTAGGAATTGTCATAGAAATTGACATGTAAGTTAAAATCAAATTGAAATAAAATTAAAAATTGCAATGTACATGAAATCAATTTGTTAAAATTTCACACGTACATTGAATTCAATGCGCTAGAAATTGAAAAAAACTGAGATATAATTATAAGTGACATGTACACTAAAATCAATGTGTTTGAAAATCACAAGAACTTTAAAATAAGCTCATTAAAAATTGAGATGTCCAAAGAAATCAATGTGACAAAATATGAAGGTGACATTGAAGAGAAATTGGAATTAACTCTTTTAATGAAACAAATTATGCACAGAGAGAGTTTACAAGTAGTCAAAGAGCACACATGTCAGAAAACGATCATTGAAAACTGGGTTGTTATGGTCAATTCGCACCTCGGTACCCTTGGAAAAATTCCATAGTTGACATGTAGACTTTTTCCACTCATTAAATCAATCAATTAAATAACTTTTGATGATCAATCTACTGAGCAATTATATGTCTAGATATTTATATTTCAATTTCTACTGTGGTAATGGAGATAGAAATAAAATAAGAAATAGAAACAGAAATAGAAATTTGAAATTAAAATCGGCATTGAATAGAATATAAGAACAGATTAACATGTACATGTAGGATGTAACTGCCCCAAAATAAATATATAATTAAATTATTAACATTAAACTTAAATCAAGGTGGCCCTTACCTAGCCAAATAAACATGTAATTAATTAGCTAAATTCAAACTATGAATAGTGCTTACCTATGCTTACCTATGCTAGAAGTATGCTTACCGCAAAAAGGTTTTGGGGACGACTCTCCACCCAATCGTAGGCTCAATTGTGCAAGGATTTGCTGCAACTGGCCACCCCCGAGCCCTCAATCAATGTACTACTGCTAGTGACTCCTAAGTCTTAGTACACCATTTTCCGAAGAGAATGAAAGATAGAATCTCGGAATGATGGAAGGAAGGAATGCCTCTCACCTTCCTCACCATCTATTAAATAGAACAACAATGGAAGGGGAACCACATGTACACACTCCATGTGTCTACATGCAACTTTCTTTTGATTTTAACTTTCTTGTTTTATTTCTTGACTTTTCTTTTGATTTTTAGCTTTCTTGTTTTATTTCCTTCTTTTTGATTGTCTTCTTGTTTTATTTCTATTCATTTTTATTTAGAGTTTTAGTATGGTTATTACTGTTTTTTTTATTATTATTTTTTTATATATATTTTAATATCATTTATTTTTTTAACATTTATGATTTATTATTTTATTAATTTTTATTACGTGATTTATTTATTATTTCTATTATTAATTATTATTTTTTGTTATTTATTATTTATATTATTTTTATTTAAGATTTTTATTATTTATTATTTATTGTTAAGGGGAGGGACATTACATACTCTCCCACTTTAAGGAACTTCGTCCTGAAGTTAAGTTGAATTTTTTATTATTTATTATTTTATTTACTTCATGTTGCCAATGCCCTCTATTGAAATAGTATAACTAGTAGGCATCGAAAGCCCCCAACATCCCGGGAAATCTCAAGGAATCTCTATCATTCTCCTCACTTTCGGCACCAAGCATAAGCCTGACCCGGTCTAAATCCTAGTCCAAGGTTGGCCCCAAGGCTCGCGCCTGACTCAGACCTCATCTGCCCCAAGGCAGGCATCCAGTCTCATACGCAATGGCCCCAGGCATCTCGCAATGCTGGCCCACTCCCTCCACAACTACTAAGGTGCACAGCCCCAGTGATTGAAGTCCTTTACATCCCTTCTAGACTTCGGCATCCCAATCCAATAACAGGCACCTAGCCTGAAACATCAGGCACTTGGCCTCCTCAAGATGGTCCCGTAGCTATTCAAGAGCTATCCATCAAGAGCTATACACAAGACAAAGGAACCACTGGCATATGTAATGTTGATTGAGTTTTGTCCCCAGCCCATATGGCGTTACTTATTCTCCCTCGTTCGTATGGGCTCGCACGATATCATCAAATAAACCAGCTCCCTCGGCCCATTTGTGGAGTTCTATGATTCATCACACCCAACATGCAACCAATGCATTAACCATACCATCATAGTATCATAGGAAATAATCCACCTGCCAAGACTTCCAGATACATGTAATCTGAATGGAAATTGCAATGCAAAATTAAATTTATGAGAAGATCATATTGAGAGAGTCGTGTTCTTGCAATAATAGACTAGAGAAATGCCAAGCAACTGCTATCGCTAAAGGAAATGAGAACAAAAATCCAACCCAATTAGTGAATAGTATGATCAACATTCATGGAACGTTATCTCTATGTTCTTAGATCAAATTGAGCAATAAAATAATGAATAGATTTCTAGTGAACTATGACCATCTAAAGGTACTAAGATATCAGAGTTTATCAATTGTAAATTGAAACATATTTCACTATTTGAGAGCACTTTAGTTGGTGACAAATTTCAACTTTAATTATCCAAATACTTCAAAAACTGTGTTGTGAAATGAACTAGTGGTCTGTAGTTACACTAACATTAAAGATTTGTTGAAAAAACATGCCAATATACCATATCAATAGTGCAATCTTTCAAAGAATTATACATCATCAATTATGGGTAGATTATCACCATCCAAGATTACAAGATTATATACTTTTTCAATGAATCAATGAGTCATACCAAAACTATATACTTTTAATTAGGTGATTCATTTAGAATTTCACTTTGTTATATGGTTGTAATGGAGAGAATCGTTGTAGTTGATTATAGCACTTTTTATGTTTATAAAATGATAAGAGGATGCAATCAAAATCAACTCAAGGAAATGAGATAGTGGTTTTACCATGTAATGGGATTCCAATGTGAAAAAAGAGCCAAATAATCTATTGTCTATAATGAGGCATGAGAAAACCAATGAGGAACTAATGAATGCACCAAACTTTAAGTTATACCAATGTTAATATGCTGTCAAGAATCCAATTGTTGCAGCTTATTGCCACAAATGTATCAGTCCTTAGATACCGAATTGGATAACTAATTAAAGAAAAACTGCAATGTGATGTGAGTCACTAGATGATCCAATCAATCCACTAATTCACTTTTAAAATGATCACTGAATGCAAGATAAGGAGTACTGATGATCTAGATTCAAGCTTAGTGCCAAATTCAAAGGTAATATATCACGGTAATGTCAAGATCAGACCTATATCCAACCTCCAAAAATATCATATTTCTAACAGTGAGTTCAAGTCACCCACATATGCATGCAACACTGTAACCAGTCACTCAATATCAAGATTTATCACTGAAGAAGCATAAAATAAGAGCCAAAATACTTAGATTATTGTTGTGATAATTATGCAGTGAATTTTTAACTAGATATGTATTAACCATGCGAAATTTATTCAGCAAGGTTTCGAAGATTCTTGATTCATTTCAATCTATTGTGTTGTATATTTTTCCGCTACTGCATGACATGCAATCAGACCATTGCCAAATTTGAAACTGTGTGATTGATCATGCAAATTATCAATAATCACTAATTTTGTAGTATTAAAATTTAGAGAATTGCCTCAACATAAAATCAAAATTCCAATGAGTAAAGCTTAATAATTTTAGTGGCAGTATCGTTTTAAGAAGGTACTTGAATTCTGAAAGAAAATTCACCATGACTTTTGAAATTATATGTTACACCAATATTAAGTCTATAGATTCATGACCTTATGTGCTAGGATAAATTGAAATTATGTGTTGTAGAGTGAAATATTTTGAGTATTTGTTTAAGCAATCATAACTTATGTTAGAAGAATTAAATTGATTGCTTTTAACAAAATATATCATTTAAACAAATTTATTGAATGTATCTTGAGATTCTTATGACTATTACATGATTACTCAAAAAGGAAATTTAAAAATCGAACAACCAAAGAAATATTCCACAACATAAAAAAGAGACAACACCACCCAACCCAGAACCAGATCGGATCAATCGGGAGGTTATCCCTCCCCCAACACAAAATAAAATAATTTTATTAATTATATGGCTTGCGTGCAAGCGCACCTGGGAAGGCAACACCACCCCTCAAATTAGAATACATTTTAGCCATAATAATTTCTCGGATAAGACATAAAATTGCCTGCATAAGACATAAGACATAAGATTATAAGCTTGCGGCCATGGCTATGCGTGTTCCTGCAAATTCCATTGTTCCTTTCGACAATAATGTCGAGAAATCTACACACACTATAAGGTCAATAGTACCATTTACACAATCAATACTACCTTTTCTCATGCAAGGAATAATCATAGACCAATCACATAATCTCCACCCACTCAAATAGCCAACTGCATACTTGGTGGCTCTCCAGCTCACAAATGCAAAATTTGTTGGTGCTTGGACCATGGTGTTTAACAACTAGCAGCAATCATTGCAAAAGGGCGAGCAATTATTTTCGTTCATATCAGAAGGAATGCAAATAGATTAGCAGACCTCCTTGGCAATAAAGGGGTGGAAGATAATCTGTCTTTATGTTAGTTCACATAGAGTTCTCTCTCAACTGTCACCTAGTTCTTTTAATGTCAAACCCTCATCTCTCAAAAGAAACCTCCGAGGGAGTCCTCAAACCATTGACATGTATCAAGATAAAAACAAGCCTCATGGAGATAGATCCGGTGGTCCACCCAAGCTTACAAAAATCTCATGCCTATAACATTTATGTTAATAAATGAAAGCTTTTGATAATAAAGTTAAATAAATTCTCAAAAAAAATTATCTTTGATATTTAAATTTAAAAATCATTACAATTAAAAAAAATAGAAATAAAATGAGAAATCCATATAATGATATACTCAAAACTATCAATGGTTAACTCCAAATCTCAATAATACAATGGATTATGGTAAACTCCAAACCTTAGTAATACAATAGATTATAGTTAACTTCAAATCTCAGTAATAAAATAAGAAACTAAGTCCCTCACTCAATAAAAATAAATAAAATAAAAGGTGATTTCTGAATATGTTTATATATAAATAAACGTAACATCTATCCTTTGATACTTTTGGCATGAAGTTAAACTGGGACAGGTTGCTATACCAAGATGGAGTTGGTCAGAAAAGCTACATGTCTTTGGCCCAAGTAAGATATGGTTACATTGATTGATTTGATCTAGAGGGAAAGAGTTGTTAAAAAAAAATTCAGGTCTTTCGGATTAGGTAAGGTTGTAATTGGAAGTTTATTGAAGTGTCGAGCCAATTTCCTTTTCTCCTAAAGCAGGTAAAATTGCTTTGGACTATTTTACTACAACTGGTACATAATAATAAGTAATAATGAAATAGTAAGCATTACTATCTATCCATATATATCTCACTGCACAAATATTAATCACGGGGAGCAGGTTTCATAAAATTTGCTAAGGAAAAGGTATTGAAATCAAAGTAATTCTAACTCATTTCTGAAATAGTTGGTGGTTAAAAGGTTGTGGTTCGATCTTTCGCACCTCCAAACAAAATTTTACTCACAATCCACTGCCTAACAACGAAACTTGCCACAGCACATGCAACAACAGATAATACCAAGATTGCTCGCATGGTAGCTTTGCCCATTTTCTCACACACAATAATCAATAACTCCTCACCGAAATTTTATTGAGAAAATTACTCTTGGGAACCGATAACTACTGCAAGGTAGAAAACTACCTAAAAATACCTTATCTGAATAAACATATATTCGAAATAATTCTGATTGAAGGGCTCAAAAGAGGACTTTGGAATCTCGAGTACTTCCAATAAAATCAAATTAACAGAAGATATGAGGTGAGACAGGGATGGAGAAGAGAATCAAAATATGCTCTACCATGTGTAGAAAAGGGGAAAACGATATTTTGTATGATCGCCAACAAACAAGTGGCCATGAAATATCATCGGATCCAGGCTCTATGATTGAGGTATGAGATGTTACATACAGGCATGCCTCGTGAAGCTAAAAATATTGCGACAGTTCATTTTGTGGGAGACAAGGTACAATAGAAAAGTTCTTAGGACGTGTCAATTATTAGAGGGAGAAGAGGATTTTTTTTTTCTTCACAGATTCTCTGGCATGGAAGACTGGTTAGTCTGGTGGTTGTTCTGAGTGCAGAATAATGCAGTGTGTAACAGTGGGGGTATTTTAGCTCTTTGGGGAATGAAGATTATGTAGCTACATTTGGATGTCAACCAAGACTTTTTATCCCACTACAGTCCTTCACTCTACCAACTTAACTAAGGTTAGAATTTGACAATAGGCCAAAAAATGTAACGAGTACACAGATTTACGAAATGAGAAACAAAAACAATTTGTAGTTGAGAAATGGGAAATTACAGCCTATGCAAAGAAGAATGATCAGATTTCAGGTTGGAAAGGAACAAATAGCGTGCCAGATTTTATTAAATAGGGATCGAAGAGGGGAACCTAACTTACATTTGCACATTTAATTAAAAACTTATATTTCCCATATTTACTTAAAAACATTCCAAATGCGTCTTACTGCTTTCTAAATCCTTGGGATACCATTCCAGCAAATGAAAATAAAAATATGCTAATATTGGAATTTACTCATAAGAATGCCTTTAAAAATGAAAACCATCATAATATAACTACACAGTCAGTATGCATTGAATAAAAAAATTCATGTATAGGGAGGGTTTGTAGAACATGCGGCTTTCTTGGAAGTAACCATCTTGTAAATTTCAAAACAAGTGAAGTTAAAAATCCCAACAAAATAATTTTGGTTTTTATTTTTTCTAAGATGCCCATAGGCCCTAAGGGCTGAGCCAAAGCTCTGATACCACATGTAATAGCCCCAAAATAAATATCTAATTAACTATTAACATCAAACTTAAATCAGAGTGGCCCTTACCTGGCCAAATAAACATGTAATTAATTAACTAAATTCAAACTATGAATAGTGCTTACCGGTGCTTACCTATGCTAGAAGTAGGCTTACCGCAATAAGGTTTTGGGGACGACTCTCCACCAAACCGTAGGCTCAATTGCGCAAGGATTTGCTGCACCTGGCCACCCTCGAGCCCTCAATCAATGTACCACTGCCAGTGACTCCTAAGTCTTAGTACACCATTCTCCCAAGAGAATGAAAAATAGAATCTTGGAACGATGGAATGCAGGAATGCCTCGCATCTTGCTCAACATCTATTAAATAGAACAACATTGGAAGGGGAACCACATGCACACACTCCATGTGTCTACATGCAACTTTCTTTTGATTTTTAGCTCTCTTGTTTTATTTCTTTACTTTTCTTTTGATTTTTAGCTTTCTTGTTTTATTTCCTTCTTTTTGATAGTTTTCTTGTTATATTTCTATTTAATCTTATTTAGATTTTTGGTATGGTTATTACTCATTTTTTTTTTGTATATATTTTTAACATCATTTATTATTTAAAATTTATGATTTATTGCTTATATTAATTATTTTTAAGTTATTTACTATTATTTATTTATTATTTCTATTATTACTTTATTGTTTTTGTATTAATATTATTTTTGATTATTTATTATTTATTATTATATATTTATTTATTATTTAATTATTTATTATTTATTTATTAAGGGGAGGGATATTACATAGGAATTCTCATAGAGATTGACATGTCATATAAATTGACATGTACGTTAAAATCAAATAGAAATAAAAATAAAAATTGCAATGTACATGAAATCAATGTGCTAGAATTTCAAACGTATATTGAAATCAAAGCACTAGAAATTGAACAAAATTGAAATAGAATTAGAACTGAGATGTACAGTAAAATCAATGTGACAAAATATGAAGGTGACATTGAAGAGAAATTGAAATTGACTCTTTAATGAAGCCAATTATGTACAAAGAGAGTTAACAACTAGTCACAGAGCACACATGTCAGAAAACGATCATTGAGAACTAGGTCCTATGGTCAATTCGCACCTCAGTACCCTTGGACAAATTCCATAGTTGACATGTAGATTTTTTCCACTCAATAAGTAAATCAATTAAATAACTTGTGATCATCAACGTACGGAGTAATTGTATGTCCATATGTTTCTATTTCGATTTATAATGTGGTAATGGAGATAAGAATAAAATGAAAAATAGAAATGGAAATAGAAATTTGAAATTCAAATTGAAATTAAATAGAATATAAATACAAATTAACATGTACATGTACCAATTGTCATAGAAATTGACATGTACGTTAAAATAAAATTGAAATAAAATTATAAATAGCAAAGTACATGAAATCAATGTGTTAAAATTTCACAGATACATTGAAATCAATGCGCTAAAAAATGAACAAAACTGAAATAGAATTAGAACTAAGATGTACACTAAAATCAATGTGTTTTAAAATCACATGAACTTTAAAATAAGCTCATTAAAAATTGAGATGACCAAACAAATCAATGTGACAAAATATGAAGGTGACATTGAAGAGAAATTGAAGTTGACTCTTTTAATGAAACCAGTGATGTAGAGAGAGAGTTAACAAGTAGTCAAAGACCACACATGTCATAAAATGATCATTGAAATCTAGGTCTTATGGCCAATTCACACATCAGTACCATTGGACAAATTCCATAGTTGACATGCAGAATTTTTCCACTCGCTAACTCAATCAATTAAATGACATGTCATCAATGTACTGAGTAATTGTATGTCTATATGTTTCTATTTCAATTTCTAATGTGGTAATGGAGATAGAAATAAAATAAGAAATAGAATTGGAAATAGAAATTGACATTGAATAGAATATAAATACAGATTAACATGTACATGTAGTAATTGTCATAGAAATTGACATGTACATCAAAATAAAATTGAAATAAAAATAAAAATTACAATGTACATGCAGTCAATGTGTTCAAATTTCAAACGTACATTGAAATCAATGTGCTAGAAATTGAACAAAACTTGAATAGAATTTCAAACGTACACTAAAATCAATGTGTTTCAAAATCACATGAAATTTAAAATAATAAAAATCTAAGATGTCCAAAGAAATCAATGTGACAAAATATGAAGGTGACATTGAAGAGAAATTGAAATTGACTCTTTTAATGAAACCAATTATGTACAAAGAGAGTTAACAAGTAGTCAAAGAGCACACATGTGAGGAAATCATCATTAAAAACTAGGTCTTATTGTCAATTCGCACCTCAGTACACTTGGACAAATTTCACAATTGACATGTAGAGTTTTTCCACTCGTTAACTCAATAAAATAAATAATTTGTGATGATCAATGTAATGAGTAATTGTATGTCTTGATGTTCCTATTTCGATTTCTACTGTGGTAATTGATATAGAAATAGAATAAGAAATAGAAATGGAAATAGAAAGTTGAAATTGAAATTGACATTGAATAGATTATAAGTAAAAATTGACATGTAGATGTAGGAATTGTCACAGAAGATGACATGTACATTAAAATCAAATTGAAATAAAAATAAAAATTGCAATGTACATGAAACCAATGTGTTATAATTTCACACGTACATCGAAATCAATGCGGTAGAAATTCAACAAAACAGAAATAGAATTAGAACTGAGATGTACACTAAAATCAATGTGTTTGAAAATCACATGAACTTTAAAATAAGCCCATTAAAAATTTGTATGTCCAAGGAAATCATTGTGACAAAATATGAAGGTCAAATTGAAGAGAAATTGAAATTTTCTCTTTTAATGAAACCAATTATGTACAGAGAGAGTTAACAAGTTGTCAATTCAGACCTTGGTTACCTTGGACAAATTCCATAGTTGACATATATACTTTTGCCACTACTTTACTCAATCAATTAAATAACTTGTGATCATCAATGTACTGAGTAATTGTATGTCTAGATGTTTCTATTTCGATTTCTAATGTGGTAATGGTGATAGAAATAGAATAAGAAATAGAAATGGAAATAAAAATTTGAAATTGAAATTGACATTGAATAAAATACAAATACAAATTAACATGTACATGTAGGAATTTCCATAGAAATTGACATGTACGTTAAAACCAAATTGAAATAAAAATCAAAATTGCAATGTACATGAAATCAATGTTTTAAAATTTCACGCGTACATTGAAATAAATGCGCTAGAAATTGAACAAAACTGAAACAGAATTAGAACTAAGGTGTACACTAAAATCAACGTGTTTGAAAATCACATGAACTTTAAAATAAGCTCATTGAAAATTGAGATGTCGAAATAAATCAATGTGACAAAATATGAACGTGACATTGAAGAGAAATTGAAATTGACTCTTTTAATGAAAGCAATTATGTACAAAGAGAGTTAACAAGTAGTCAAAGAGCACACATTCCAGAAGACGATTATTGAAATCTAGGTCTTTATGGTCAATTTGTACCTCGGTACCCTTGCAAAGGTTTCGTAGTTGAAATGTAGACTTTTTCCACTCGTTAACACAATCACTTAAATAACTTGTGATCATCAATGTACTATGTAATTGTATGTCTAGATGTTTCCATTTCAATTTCTAATGTGGTAATGGAGATAGAAATAAAATAGGAAATAGAAATGGAAATAGAAATTTGAAATTGAAATTGACATTGAATAAAATATAAATACAAATTAACATGTACATGTAGGAATTGTCATAGAAATTGACATGTACGTTAAAATAAAATTCATATGAAAAAAATTGCAATGTACATGAAATCAAACTGTTAAAATTTCACACGTAAATTGAAATGAATGCACTAGAAATTGAATAACAATGAAATAGAATTAGAACTGAGATGTACACTAAAAGCAAATTGTTTGAAAATCACATGAACTTTAAAATAAGCTCGTTAAAAATCGAGATGTCCATAAAAATCAATGTGACGAAATATGAAGGTGACATTGAAGAGAGAGTTAGCAAGTAATCAAAGAGCACACATGTCAGAAGACGACCATTGAAAACTAGGTCCTTCTGGTCGATTCACACCTCCGTACCCTTGGACAAATTCTATAGTTGACATGTATATTTTTTCCACTCGTTAACTCAATGAACTAAATAACCTGTGATTATCAATGTATTGAGTAATTGTATATCTAGATTTTTCTATTTTGAAAACTGGAATAAAATTAGAACTGAGATGTAAACTAAAATCAATGTGTTTTAAAATCACATGAACTTTAAAATGAACTCATTAAAAATTGAGATGTCCAAAGAAATCAATGTGACAAAATATGAAGGTGACATTGAAGAGATATTGAAATTGAATCTTTTAATGAAACAAATTATATACAGAGAGAGTTAATAAGTAGTCAAAGAGCACACAAGTTAGAAAATGATCATTGAAAACAAGGTCGTTATGGTCAATTCGCACCTTGTTACCCTTGGACAAATTCCGTAGTTGACATGTAGACTTTTTCCACTCCTTAACTCAATCAATCAAATAACTTGTGATCATCAATGTACTGAGTACTTGTATGTCTAGATGTTTCTATTTCGATTTGTAATGTGGTAATGGAGATGGAAATAAAATAAGAAAAAGAAATGGAAATAGAAATTTAAATTGAAATTGACATTGAATAGACCATAAATACAAATTAACATGTACATGTAGGAATTGTCATAGAAATTGACATGTACATTAAAATCAAATTGAAAAAAAAAAAAAATTGCAATGTACATGAAATCAATTTGTTAAAATTTCAGATGTACATTGAAATCAATGTGCTAGAAATTGAACAAAACTGAAATAGAATTAGAAGTGAAATATATACTAAAATCAATTCTTTTGAAAATCACATGAACTTTAGAATAAGCTCGTTAAAAATTTAGATGTCCAAATAAACTAATGTGTCAAAAAATGAAGGTGACATTGAAGAGAAATTGAAATTGACTATTTTAATGAAACCAATTATCTGTAGAGAGAGCTAACAAGTAGTCAAAGAGCACACATGTCAGAAAATGATCATATAAAACTAGGTCTTATGATCAATTCGTACTTCAGTAGCCTTCGACAAATTCTGTAGTTGACATGCAAACCTTTTCCACTCTTTAACTCAACCAACTAAATTAATTGTGATCATCAATGTATTGAGTAATTGTATGTCTAGATGTTTTTATTTGGATTTCTAATGAGTTAATGGAGATAGAAATAAAAAAAAAAATAGAATTGGAAATTGAAATTTTAAATTGAAATTAACAATGAATAGAATATAAATAGAAATTAACATGTACATGTAAGAATTTTCATAGAAATTGACATGAACGTTAAAATCAAATTCAAATAAAAATAAAAATTGCAATGTACAGGAAATTGATGTTTCAAAATTTCATGCATACATTTAAATCAATGGGCTAGAAATTGAACAAAACTAAAATACAATTAGAACTGAAATGTACACTAAAATCAATGTGTTTGAAAATCACATGAACTTTACAATAATCTCATTAAAAATTGAGATCTCAAAAGAAATCAATGTGACAAAATATGAAGGTGACATTGAAGAAAAATTAAAATTCACTCATTTAGTGAAACCAATATTGTACAGAGAGAGTTAACAAGTAGTCAAAGAGCACCCATGTTAGAAAATGATCATTGAAAACTAGGTCTTATGGCCAATTCGCACCTCAGTAGCCTTGGACAAATTCCATGGTTGATATGGAGACATTTTCCACTTGTTAACTCAATCAATTAAATAACTTGTGATCATCAATGTATTGATAAATTATATGTCTGCATGTTTCTATTTCTATTTCTAATGTGGTAATGGAGATAGAAATAAAATAAGAAATACAAATGGAAATACAAATTTAAAATTGAAATTGACATTGTATAGAATATAAATACAAATCAAGATGTACATGAAGGAATTGTCATAGAAATTGGCATGTAGGTTAAAATCAAATTGAAATAAAAATAAAAATTGCAATGCACATGAAATCAATGTGTTACAATTTCACACGTACTTTGGAGTAAAAGCACTAGAAATTACCATGTAGATGTACGAATTGTCATAGAAATTGACATCAACATTAAAATCAAATTGAGATAGAAATAAAAATTGCAATGCACTTGAAATCAATGTGTTAAAATTTCACACGTACATTGAAATGAATGTGCTATAAATTGAACAAAACTGAGATAGAATTATAACTGAGATGTACACTAAAATCAATGTGTTTGAAAATCACATGAACTTTAATATAAACTCATTAAAAATTGAGATGTCCAAAGAAATCAATGTGACAAAATATGAAGGTGAAATTGAAGAGAAATTGAAATTGACTCTTTTAATGAAACCAGTTATGTATACAGAGAGTTAACAAGTTGTCAACGAGGACACGTATCAGAAAACAATCATTGAAAACTAGGTCTTATCATCAATTCGCACCTCAGTACCTTTGGATAAATTACGTTGTTGACATGTAGACTTTTTCCACTAGTTGATTCAATCAATTAAATAACTTATGATCATCAGCATACTAAGTAATTATATGTCTAGATGTTTCTGTTTCAATTTCTAATGTGGTAATGGAGATAGGAATAAAATGAGAAATAGAAATGGAAATAGAAATTTGAAACTGACATTGAATAGAATATAAATACAAATTAAAATGTACATGTACGAATTGTCATAGAAATTGACATGTACACTAAAATCAAATTGAAATAAAATTAAAAATCGCAATGTACATGAAATAGATGTGTTAAAATTTCACACATACATTGAAATCAATGCACTAGAAATTTAACAGAACTGAAATAGAATTAGAACTGACATATACACTAAACTCAATGTGTTTGAAAATCACATGAACTTTAAAATAAGCTCATTAAAAATTGAGATGTCCAAAGACATCGATGTGACAAAATATGAAGGTGACACTCAAGAGAAATTTAAATTGACTCATTTAATGGGACCAATTATGTACAGAGCGAGTTAACAAGTAATCAAAGAGCACACATGTCAGAAGACGATCATTGAAAACTAGTTTGATTCGCACCTTCGTACCCCTGTTAACTCAATCAACTAAATAAATTGTGATTATAAATGTACTCAGTAATTTTATATCTAGATTTTTCTATTTCGAAAACTGAAATAGAATTAGAACTGAGATGTGCACTAAAATCAGTGTGTTTGAAAATCACATGCACTTTAAAATAAACTCATTAAAAAATAAGATGTTGAAAGAAATCAATGTGACAAAATATGGAGGTGGGATTCAAGAGATATTGAAATTGATACTTTTAATGAAAGCAATTATATATAGAGAGAGTTATTAAGTAGTCAAAGAGGACACAAGTCAGAAAATGATGATTGAAAAGAAGGTCGTTATGGTCAATTCACACCTCGGTACCCTTGGACAAATTCCGTAGTGGACATGTAGACTTTTTCCACTCGTTAACTCAATCAATTAAATAACTTGTGATCATCAATGTACTGAGTAATTGTATGTCTAGATGTTTCTATTTCAATTTCTAATGTGGTAATGGAGATAGAAGTAAAATAAGAAATAGAAATGGAAATAGAAATTTGAAATTGAAATTGACATTGAATAGACCATAAATACAATTAACATGTACATGTAGGAATTGTCATAGAAATTGACATGTAAGTTTAAATGAAAATTGAAATAAAATAAAAGTTGTAATGTACATGAAGTCAATTTGTTAAAATTTCAGATGTACATTGAAATCAATGTGCTAGAAATTGAACAAAACTGAAATAGAATTAGAAGAAAGATGTACACTAAAATCAATGTGACAAAATATGAAGGTGACATTGAAGAGAAATGGAAATTGACTCTTTTAATGAAACCAATTATATATAGACAGAGTTAACAAGTAGTCAAAGAGCACACATGTCACAAAACAATCATTGAAAACTAGGTCTTATGATCAATTCACACCTCAGTAGCCTTGGACAAATTCCGTAGTTAACATGCAAACCTTTTCCACTATTTAACACAACCAATTAAATAAATTTTGATCATCAATGTACCAAGTAATTGTATGCCTAGATGTTTTTATTTCGATTTTTTATGAGGTAATGGAGATAGAAATAAAATAAGAAATAGAATTGGAAATAGAAATTTAAAATTGAAATTGACAATGAATAGAATATAAATAGAAATTAACATGTACATGTAATAATTCTCCTTGAAATTTACATGTACGTTAAAATAAAATTGAAATAAAAATAAAAATTGCAATGTACATGAAATCAATGTTTCAAAATTTCACGCATACATTGAAATCAATGCACTAGAAATTGAACAAAACTGAATTAGAATTAGAACTGAGATGTCCACTAAAATTAATGTATTTGAAAATCACATGAACCTTACAATACTCTCACTAAAAATTGAGATGTCCAAATAAATCAATGTGACAAAATATGAAGGTGACATTGAAGATAAACTGAAATTGAATCTTTTAATGAAAGCACTTGTATACTGAGAGACTTAACAATTTGTCAAAGAGCACACATGTTAGAAAACGATCATTGAAAACTATGTTGTTATGGTCAATTCGTACCTCGGTACCTTGGACAAATTCCATTGTTGATATGTAGACTTTTTCCACTCCTTTACTCAAACAATTAATTAGCTTGTGATCATCAATGTACTGATTAATTATATGTGTAGATGTTTCTATTTCGATTTCTAATGTGGTAACGGAGACAGAAATAAAATAAGAAATGGAAATGGAAATATAAATTTGAAATTGAAATTGACATTGAATAAAATATAAATACAAATTAACATGTACATGTAGGAATTGTCATACAAATTGAAATAGCAATTAAAATTGCAATGTACATGAAATGAGTGCGTTAAAATTTCACACGTTCATTAAAATCAATGCGCTAGAAATTGAACAAAACTATAATAAATTGAGAACTGAGATGTACACTAAAATCAATGTATTTGAAAATCACATGAACTTTAGAATAAGCTAATTAAAAATTGAGATGTCCAAAGAAATCGATGTTACAAAATATCAAGGTGACATTGAAGAGAAATTGAAATTGACTCTTTTAATGAAACCAATTATGTACAGAGAGAGTTAACAATTAGTCAAAGAGCACATTCCAGAAAATGACCATTGAAAACAATGTCTTTATGGTAATTTCACACCTCGGTACCCTTTGAAAATTTCCGTAGTTGACATGCAGACTTTTTCCACTCGTTAACTCAATCAATTCAATAACTTGTGATCATCAATGTACTGAGTAATTGTATGTCTAGATGTTTCTATTTTGATTTCTAATGTGGCAATGGGGATAAAAATAAAATAAGAAATAGAAGTGAAAATAGAAATTTGAAATTGAACTTGACATTCAATAGAATATAAGTACAAATTAACATGTATACGTAGGAATTGTCATAGAAATTGACATGTACGTCAAAATCAAATTGAAATAAAATTAAAAATCAATGCACTAGAAATTGAACAAAACTTAAATACAATTAGAACTGAGATGTACAATAAAATCAATGTGTTTGAAAATCACATGAAGATTAAAATAAAATGATTAAAAATTGAGATGTCCAAAGAAATCAATGTGACAAAATTTGTAGGTGACATTGAAGAGAAATTGAAATTGACTCTTTTAATGAAACCAGTTATTTACAAAGAAAGTTAACAAGTAGTCAAGGAGCACACAAGTCAGAAAAAAATCATTGAAAACTAGTTGTTATGGTCAATTCGCACTTTTGGATACCTATACCAATAGGTTTCATATTTCATGATTGGCAAATTCAAATGCCAAATATGCTCTGCTTTGCTGATACAAAGATCCCATAATTCCAAGACAAGGCAAGGTGTGTACATGCCTTCATGTTTACTAAATTTTGATGGATGGTCCAACAGTCTAATCTGGATCATGCCATGTTTCAATTTTCTGTTGTAGAATAGAGAAAGAAGTCTGCCCAAACTATTTAATCTTGGCAGACCAATAATTAGGCAGAGAAACTAAGGTTCCCAACTGCTTAATCTAGGGCCTTGGAAGCAATAAGGGTAGTGTTAAATAAGCAATCAAAAGAAAAATCCAATGGAAAAGAAAAGGCACATAAGGGTTTGCAAGTCCAAGTGCACCCCCCAAAGAAGAAACAAAAAATGTTAGCCAAGTAGATGGGTAGGTAGATGGGGTTTCAGAAGTGGTATTCCTTTCAAACTGAATCTTGCTGGTCAATATAAGGAAAGCAACACAACGAAGCATGTCTAACTTCCTTTTTTCCTTGTTTTACACTCATTACTAACATCCCTACACCAGTTTTGTTTGTGAAATAATTCAAGGTTTTATGTTGGTTCTGATTTCCTTTAAGAGCCACATTTCTTGTGCAAAATTCTTTTCATTTTGATCTACTCCCTAAGCTAAGTGGTTTTCAAATAAACTTAGTGATATCACTCCTCATTCACCTTTTCCCCCCATATTAACCCCTAACTTCTATTATCTAAATTCCCTATGTCACCCTTTCCCTACTATTATAACACCATGGTGTATAAACCCCAAGCATTCTATAAATATCCCCCCCCCCCCTTGGCATTATAGCCATATGTTCACTACTAGGGAATCAAATTGACATCTGGTCAGTTTAAGAACCCAAGCCTTACCTCTTTTCCTCCTTCAGAATTCATTTACCCATTCAACCCTTCATTTTCTAAAGAAACCTTGTAAAAAACCCATTTTCACCCCTAACCCGCTCAAACGGCAAAAATACATTGAAAAACCCACTTTTCCGACTTATCCTAAGTTTTGGAGCTATGCGCGACTTTATAAAGAAATACATTGAAAAACCATACAAATTCGCAAATATTCCAATGTCCCGCCGGGCACGAATCCCATAAAAAATACATTTTTTATTGCCCGCCCGATGCCGTATCGTCCGGACAAGTCATCGACCCGTCGACCGTCTGATCGGGCGCTTTTCATCCAACGGCTCACATGGATATCGGACCAGCCCCAACGTCCGAAAGATAGCTTCCGATATCTGTCAGGGGGTGACGTCAGGCCTCGGCCACGCATCACCCCCACAGCGTATCGGAGCCCCCTCTGATAACTCCACTTCCGTATCAAAAGCGGTGCGATATCATGCCGCCTGCGGTTTCCGGTTTCCGCAAATCTACCTTGCCAGCATCACTGCTACGTCATCGCCGCGTCCGTGCCCCCATCCGCCATTGCTCCACCTGTCTGCCACCTCACGATCCCCATGGACCACTCATAAGCTGCCACGTCACTTGACAACATCATGCTGACGTCATCCGACCCTGACCCCACCCGATGACGTCATGCTGACGTCATCCGAAAAAGGCGCCAATGTTCCAAAAATCCATATTTTGGCCAAATTTTTGCGTTTTTTGCACTTTTTGCAAAAACTTCTGTGTTGTCTTCTACATGTATTTTACGTCCGAGCTCACGCAAACATGCTGAATTCAACCTGGAGACCATCAGTGCACCAACCCACCTAAATTTGTGACCCGGACTGTCAGTTTACCAGGTATTTATCCCTGCAAATCCTCTTTGCGCCTGGTTTTGTCTGCAAATAGCCTAAATTAACTTAAAGCACAGAGAAAACAGATAATTGACCGGCAAATCCCCTGTGCCTAGTTCACATTTGAAGTTATAAAGACGAAATTCACCAGCTAAACCTTGTTTACCAAAGCTTTCACAAAAACCTGCATTATGTTCGCGCAATCGTGAACAGGGAACCCGTATTACACCTAATTATTGTAAACGTGTCTGGCAAGAACAAGTATTTGCCCCTTTTTTAGTGCTGTGTGCAGTATTTCAATTGCTGCAATTGACCCTTCTGCCCTCTGTTTCTCAATAAATCACCTCTCCTTCCAAGAAACACTCTTTTCTGTTACTCTGCACAGTAACACTAATTCACATATAAAGCAAAGTTTTAAAGTAACTATGGATACACCAGTAGCACCTGTGGCCCTCAATGTTGCCCCTTTGAATGCCCCTCAGAGAGAATTGGAGTGGCAGGCATTAGCAGATTTGGATTATCAAATCTCAGAGGAATTCCTAATGAAAATCAAGTTCCACATCCACCTATTAAATGAACTAAAGGCTAAACATGAGGCTGGAACAGATGTATTGGGCATTTGGGATTCCTTCCTCCCAATCTTCAAGCTTCCTCAGGTCAATCAATTTCCTGACCTAATTCCCCTATGTGCTGAAGGGTATGATCCCACTTAGAGAGTTGTGCTTGACCCTTCAGGCTCAGTTGTTTTCTACATTACCCCTGAGGCCATCAGAGAGATGCTGCAATTCAAAACTGAGAAGAAATTGGTTCCTTTATCTTTGTTTGATCTGATAAATCAAGGAGCTAAGATGATAGATGCTCAGATCACCAAGCTGAACCAACTATATATTATATCTGATACTGTGTAGTACCCTCCCATTTTGCATGTTTACCTCAACCCATTGGGCAGGGACCTTGCAGATATGATGAGTCCCATTCTGGGTTATAACTCAATTGAGTATATTGATGAAACTATACTGGTAATGATGCTCATGTTTTCCCCTGGCAAAACTCTAATATGCTATGACTATGCCACCTACATATCAGACAAAATGCATGAGCAATTGATGAACCTATCAAGGGAAAGGGTGTTCAGATACTCCTCCTACATCTACCACTTGATTTTATACTATCAACATGAGAAATTTTCTTTTGCTATGAAAAGAGTGGATGCACAAGGAAATCCAAGGTCAATAGTGTATTGGACCTCATCTTTTCACTACACAGCCTATTCTCCATACACTTACTGTGAGTTTATAGACCTTTTTATGCACCCAGCCATGTCTCTGTTCCTAAGCTCACCTCCTCCAAGACTAACCGATGAGATGCAGAGGATCCTTCAGTTGTCCAAGGTATACAACATTGGGGATTGGTATTTTTACCAAAATCACACCGTTATTAGAATATATGGTTGTGAGTTACCCCGAACCATACTACCCAAATATGTGCCTATGTGATTGTTTGCCCTTGAATACTTCAGGCAGTTTGGCAATGCTGATGTGAAGAACATTTCAGGCAAAGGCAAGAAATCACAGCTGAAGGTAAAAAACCAATTGGGCCACTTTGTTTTTAGCAAAAGGGAGGAAGGCTGGCAAGAGGCAGACAGAATGCTAGAAGGCCTTGGCCTAAAGACCAGTTTCCTCTGGAAACCTTATGACCCCAATCACTTCATAACCTTAAGAAGGGTCAAGTATAGGCTATCCAGTTATGACCATGTAAGGTTGCCTCACATAGAACAATATGCAAATCAAACAAAATGGAAGAGATGCACCTTAGAGGAACCTGTCATACAAGAAGAACTAAATGAAAGAGCAAGAAGAAATCTTCTAAAGATGGCTGACTTAGAACTTCCTGCACAAGTATTTTCTCTTACAAGCCCTCAAGTGGGAGCAGCTGCCTCATCCTCCATAGCACATCAGGAGGCAGTCAAAACTACAGATCAAACCTCCAGCAAAGGCAAAGAGAAAGAAATGGAGCTAGAGCAGCCAGTACAGGAATGGGTACAATAGCAGGAAGCACAGCAACAACAATAGGTACAACAGCAGCCAGAAAAGGAGCAACCAGTGCAGGAAGAGCAAACAACAGAGGCCCAAATGGTCACTGAGTAGCAGCCACCACAAATTGTGCCTCCTAGGCAAGAAACAAGAGCTGAAGCTTCAGTCCTCCAAACCCCTCAAAAGGAGGACATAAGTAGGAAAAGGGATAGAGAGACCCCCCTAACAACATCAACAACTCAAGGGGAAAAGAGGCAAAGATTGAACCCTTTTTGAGAGGAAGAAATGCCAATAGGGCAATCTTTGGGCATGGGCCCACCTAGCATGGAGGTCTCAGCAAGTTCCTTCTAGCAGGAAAAAGAGAGGACAGCAGGAGGAGAAGTTAGCTCCTTAAGCCAACAAAGAGGAGGTGAACAGAGCATCAAGCAGCAGTTCAAGGACCTAAAGAAGAGGAATGAGCCCATAAGGATACAATTATATAATCATCTGTTGAAAATGGCTCCCACCAACCAGCAAAGACTTATTTCTGCCTATGATGTCCATGAGGGCAAGATGATTATGAGCCACTTCATGCCAGTCGTGCAGCAGCCACAGTCAGCTGCAGACCACATCAGGACCAACCTGGAGGTCCTTGCCAAGGACATCCACCCGATGGATCAGATTGAATTACATAAGCAAACGGGTGAGATGGTATATGCCTCCTTGGCAGATAAAACATTGGTGAATTACAGGTTAGAAAATAGCCTAAATAATACAACTGCCAAACCTGAGTTGGAAAGAGCATCCTCTCAAGCAAAGGACAATAGGATCAAAGCTTTGGAGGACATCATAATAGAGCTTGGGCATGATCCCAAGGATGTCAAAGCTGTGAAGGAGCTGTTGAAACTAAGGGATGCTGATATGGAAGCATTAAGGAAGATGATCAAGATCCCAGCAACTCTTCATCCCCAAACTGAAGAAGTTGCCCAGCTGAGACATGACAAGGATGCAGCAACTATGCTGGTGTCACTATATAAACAGCTCATCCAAACACAAGAAAAATTGGGACAATCAGAGGCTGCACTGCAAGCAGCATTGCAACAGAAAGAAGCGGGCCAAACTTCTCAGCCCCCTCCAGAAATGATCAATCTGGAAGAAGCCCCTCAAACCACTGCCCCTGCCATTCAGCAGACAGAGCAGACAACACCCTCTACCTAAACACCAACAACAGAGCAGGCTCAAAGTCTTGATATGCAGAAGCTCAGGAATGAAATTTAGGTCTTGGAGGTCCAAATGACATAGCTGAGTCAAGCCAAAGAAACTTTGGCTAAGCTCAATGAAAGATATGATAAATCCAAGCAAAACGTAGCTAAGAAAGAAAGAGAGATAAAGACTCTCAAAAGGAGGATAAATGAGCTAGAGAAAGAGCTCACACTTGATAAACTAATAGCTGAGCTCAAGAGATTCCTATGGGCCAATATTGGCCGATCCATCACAGACCAGTGGGAATATATTGAGTTTATTCATCAGCAGATGGGGCTCATTGGAAAATCACATAGGGAAATCCAAAGAGCATGGGCATCTCTAGGCAGTATGCCTGAGGCTGCCACCAGAATGATTAATGTGCTTAATCACAGAACAAGTTCTCAGCTAGTCACAATGGGAATTTCCAACAGGACTGAGACCATTTTGATGGTCAAAAGGGTCCTGACACTAAGGACCCTGGTACAGACATTAGAGAGAAGAAGCCATGATATGCCGACAGACATTAATAAATTCATGGACAAATTTATAGCATTGCAGAACAGAGGTCTTCCTAGCTTAATGGGCACCTCATGAGGACTACTTTCCCATGAAAATTATGCCAAGAGGGTCAACACCTTTGCTACAAATCAGATTGCAGAAAAGCCCAACACTTCAGCAGAATTAGGGCCAACATCAGGACAAAATCTCTACAACAGGGTAGAGAGCTTATTTTTTATCATGAATGAAATCAATCACTTGTTTGATGCACCGCCGAATTTCTATAAATATACAGAGGCGGATGAGACTATAGAGGCAATTTTAAGACATCAAATGCCCACACAGGAAGTCTGGAATGGATTGATACAATTACTACTAAACCAGAGCCAGTAATCAAGTTTTTTCCATTAAAATATGTAAGTTTTCATGCAGAGGAAAATTTTGATATATCAGCATGTATGGAGAAAAGAGGCTGAGCCAACTCAGCGAAACCATTCAGCCACCACAACAACACTGACAGTCATAGGTGACAGGGCCAAAAAGCTACAGGAGAATAGAGCTACAAAGACACATCATTCATCAGTTATAACAAAGCGTTCAACCGACTCAGTGACCTCCAAAGGTCGAAATCTTCTGACAGAATTAAAGAGCATTTATGTTGTATTGAACACTGCAATAACTTCTTATCTGCTATTTCTGTACGAGTTGGTGAAGATATTTATTTCTCAGATGACTCAATGCCTGAGATATTTTGTATGAAACATTTCTATATATTCCCCCTCGCATGAGTTTGCAGGGGTTGGTCGTTGTTGATATCTTTTCTAGAGTTCTTTTACTGTAAATTCTCAGAGAAGTAATACAAAGGCGGTGGAATTTCCAAGCTCTGTGTTTTTGATGCATTGTGGTGTTTAGCTGAAAGTTATAGGATTCCTGCGTAGTTCATGACACAATAAGTTTTCCCTACAACTCTTTGTTATGTGTTTTATTATCTTTTCATATCTCTTTCATGCTTTTGTGCTTTATAGTTAATGGCAAGGAAAAAGAATAGTTCCAGGATTTAATCACAAATTACCCTGAACTCAATCTAAGCTATTTTTGAATGTTTGTCTTCAGTTATAGTAATAAAGGTGTAATTCTTAATTGTTACCCTTTCACACTATATCTTTCACAGTGATTATTGTTTCAGAAATTCAAGTTTCCGCCCAAGGAATATATCTCTTTCTCACACCCCAGCTTAGTGGAAAATTCTTAATTGCTTTTCACTGGTTGTTTACATTTCACCATCATAATTTCAAGTTTGTTTTATGAAGTATTTAAACGGCCCTATAATTCCAGCTTCTCAAACTCAAGATTTCAAAAACCAGTAGCCACCAGACTCCATTGCCCAATGGACTAACATTATCTGCAGATTTCCACTTTAGGTACAGAAAGACATCCTTCCAACCAAACATAAAACAAAACCCTTACTTCATAACTAGCCTAAAATCTCCACAGAACAGAGACAAACCTTAAAGAGAGAGCCCTCTCTGATTACAGCTGGGCTAGAAGCTGTAATCCAAAGATTGGTTAGTGGTTACCCCGGTCGTATTCCCTTGGGAGTCAAAGGGAAAAACCTGGGTGTTAACATAAATGGCGACTCCACTGGGGAGCTCTTTAGGATTTTCTAATTACTATATATCTCCTAAAGCTACAGTTGAAACCTGAATATTAGTCGGGAAGCCTTCAAAACTATTTATGTTTAACACTAACAGCTTTAGTGAAGAGCTGCTTCAGTCAATCTTCATACTAGCTTTGAGATATATATAGCCATTTCAAAATCTTGTCCAGTCCTTGCAGATATAAAAATTTTCCTAAAAAACTCAAAAAACTAGTTTAGAAACTGGCTCCCAAGAAGAATCCACGGTACACTAGGTCAAATCCTGACCCAAATCCACCCCCTGTCTTTGAAAATCCCAACACAATCCCTAGATTTGTTAAGAAGCAACAAGGGCCAGATAAGTCTGCTGACTTAAGTCGAGAGACAGTTCACCCCAACCCCATTTCCACTACAATCAAGGTTCTTTTTCGGTCCAACCCCAGTTCCCCTAGTTCACCATCCACGTCTCAAAGCCCCCCTCCCACATCTTCATCCACTGCACATACTCCCTTGACCAACACTCTAGGTTCTGCTACACCTGCTACCCCTATGGTACCCATTGTTCCTTTTGTCCCATTTTCCCTTGTCAATCCCCCAAACCTTGTGAATATGGCTAACAGATATGCACCTCTGCAATTACCTGTTAATCCTGCAGCTTTACCTTAGGATTACCAAGCCAAAATCTCATACTTTGACTCCACTGGCCCTTACTCTGCTATTCAACACACCAGGAGGATGCAGGATCACTTTGAGAACTATGAGATAGACGATGATAGTTTGAGGATGAGAATTTTTGTCCAAAGCCTAACAGGTGATGTCCGAACTTGGTTCAAGTCACTTCCTGTAAATACCATCACAACCCCTGATGAGCTTTATCAAGCCTTTACCAACAGACGGGAGAAAAAGAAAGATCCCCTGCACATACTTGGTGAATATGACATAATCAAGAGAGGTCCTCAAGAGACCGTTCTGGAGTATTGTGCTAGATTCAACAATGTATACAACGCAATACCACAAAACTTAAGACCTCCTCCTCATTTGGCTCTATACAAATTCCTTGATGGATTTGATCCTGACATGGCATATCAGTTGAAGGAAAGGGCACCTGAAACTCTCCAAGATGCCCAAAAGGTTGCTGTCACAGTAGAAGCAAACCTGATTGCTAAAAGAAACAGGGCAAGATTGGAAAAGAGAAATATATACAAAGAAGAACCCTCAGCCTTTGACCAAAAAACTTGATGCAATAATTAATGGTATGAAGAGATTGGGTGATAGAGTGGAATCGGTTGAGAGAAAAGCATCATGGGAAGCACCCCAAAACAACCCTAACAGGAATCCAAACTTTAGGAGAAATCAAAACCCAAATGTTTGCAAGGCTAATTCTGATCCAGAGATAAGACCTCCGTTCCAGGAAAACTATGCTGAAACATCCACTTCAGGTGAGCAAGTGGATGACACCCACATAAACCTAATGGGCCTTAATGATCAGCACCAAGTTTTCCTAAGTCAAGAAGATCATAAAGATGATGACATTGAACAATTCCAAACCAAGTCAGGTGAGACTTTTGACTTCAAACAAGGCTATGACACAGCTGTTTCTGAAGTTCATAAACAATACAAACTGAGAAGTAGAACTGTAAACATAACATAGCCTGAAAAAACAAAGGACAGACTGCAGCCTAAGAGGGCCATAGTCACAGAACCAATTAACACAACTGATTCACTTACAAAGGAGATAACCGTTGAAGAAGTTACTGAACAACTTCCATCAACACAGCAGCCAATGGCTGCATCATCTCAACAGCCTAATCCAAGTAAAATTACTCAAGAGATGAATGAAAAACACAAGCCCCAAGATCAAGACAAGGATCAAGAAGAAAACTTACTAAACAAAGAAAAGGTGGTCACCCACAACACTAAGGTTCAATCTGAAAGACCCTTTGACTTGGAAGCTGAAATTGGCAAATTGAAAGTAGCCATCCCTCTTGCAGAACTAACCAAGCATGACATTTACAAACGACAGATTAAGAAGTCCCTCCAACTCACTCGAAACAAAGACAATGTCAATGTGTTGGATGACACCCCAGAATTGCTGTTCGGTCCAGAGGTTGATGGAAAAACAGCAGGCACAAGGATCTTACCATTTTATGTTAGTTTGCATATCCATGATAAGATACTACACAATGTAATGTTTGACTCAGGTGCCTCTCATAACCTGATGCCAAAATCAGTCATGGAAAGGCTGAATCTAGACATTACTAAACCATATAAGGACCTATTCTCATTTGATTCCAGCCAAGTTAAGTGTCTAGGATTGATAAAAGACTTGTGTGTATCCCTTGTCCAATATCCAAATAAAACAATCTTAATGGATGTTGTCATTGCTGATATTCCACCCAAATATGGAATGTTGTTGTCAAGATCATGGGGGGCTAAACTTCAAGGGTCCCTACAATTAGACATGTCATATGCCACAATCACAGTCTTCGGTCAACCCAAGAGACTATATAGAGAGTCACTCATGAAATACATGGTCAGCAGTGAAGAAAAGCCTCAAAACTTCCCCATATATGCTGTCCATACTGATATAGATTCATATATTCTCTATAATGATAATTCATGTCTTACAAATGATGATGATACCAAGACACTCAAACAAGATCAGGACTTTAATGAACAAGCTGCAGCTCCAGAAATAAAGTTGATCCAATCAAATGATAAGACTGTTCTAAAAGACAAACTAAATGAAGAACCAGAACTTCAACTCACAATCCCAGACCACAGAGAAGTTATTAAGTCTCCCCTAGAACAAGAGATCCTATGGTTCCTTGAATTTGATGCGTCAGTCAACAAGTTAGGGGCAGGAGCTGGAGTTTGAATACACAATAAACAGAACATCCATGCAGAGGGCCAAGCCTATAGACTGAACTTCAAGTGCACTAACAATATGGCTGAATATGAAGCTCTCTTACTAGGCCTCAAGTTAGTAAAATCCCTACAAGCCATAAAAGTTTCAATCCTAGGAGACTCAGACCTAGTTATTCAACAAGTAAAGGGTAATTTTGTCACCAATGACAAAAGATTGAGGTCTTATAGGTCTGCTGCTGCTGAATTACTAAATTCCTTCATTGAATTTCAGATTGCCAAAATTCCTAGAGCCTAGAATCTTCATGCTCATAGCTTGGCCACATTTGCAAGTACCTGTAAGCTACCTTTCGAGCCCCACCACTGTTTTACAGCCGAGATAAAACACAGGCCATCTGTCCCAAACAATGTTAGGGATTGGCAGGTGTTTGATGAGGATACACAAATAAACAATTTCTTGACTTTACAACAAGAATTTTCAGGTCTAAACATTGACACTGAGAGAGCAAGTCAATCACAAATAACTGAGAGAGCAAGTCAATCACAAATACCTGAGAGAGCAAGTCAATCACAAATACTTGAGAGAGCAATTCAATCACAAATACAGAGTAAACAAGATAACAAAGCAATATCACCCAAAATAGCTAATCAAATGCTACATCCTACAATCTTCAACAAAGACAACATACAAGATATCCAACAAATCAGTTGTGAGGAGACAGCTAAGGATGAAACTGAAGTTATACAATTGAAGGACAATTTTCTGCCAACAGGCTTAGCTCCTTTAGAAGACATTTTCAACTCCAATGATGTTCCCAGCAAACAAAAATTGCAGCCCCTCAACACTGTCATAGAAGAATGTAACATTGGGACTGTTAAACAACCCAAAATCATAAAACTGTCTGTTGCATTACCCCCTGACCAAAAGCCTAAATACATTGACCTTTTCAAAGAGTTCCAGGATGTCTTTGCATGGAGTTATGAGGATTTAAAATCCTATGACACCTCTGTAATACAACACACTATCCCGCTTAAGCCAGATGAAAAACCCTTTAAGCAAAAATTAAGGAGAATCAATCCTATGCTCCTCCCAGCAATGGAACAAGAGGTACAAAAAATGTTTAAAGCAGGCATCATAGCACCAATCAGATTCTCTAATTGGATTTCAAACATAGTCCCTACAAGAAAGAAAACTGGTGAAATAAGGCTCTGTGTTGATCTAAGGAACTTGAATCAAGTGTCCTTGAAAGATAACTACCCCTTACCCAAGATGGATCACATCTTGGAGAGAGTAGTGGGGGCCTCAAGAATTTCTTTACTTGATGGATTCTCAGGCTTCAACCAGATCTTAGTTCATCCTGATGATCAGAACAAAACAGCATTTACAACCCCATGGGGAACCTTCAAATATGTTAAAATGCCATTTGGGTTGAAGAATGCAACGGCTACATTCCAAAGAGCAATGGATATTGCTTTTGCCAAAGAGATTCATGACTTTCTTGTCATTTATTTAGATGACCTCACACCTTTCTCAAAATCTGACCAAGAACATTTGAAACATCTAAGGCAGATATTCATAACTTGTAGGAAATATGGAATTTCCTTAAATCCTAAGAAATCCCTGTTTAGTTTAGAGGAAGGTAAACTGTTGGGTCACATCATTTCCAAAGATGGCATTAGGATTGACCCAGACAGAATCCAGGCCATCTTACAAATGCCTCA
Source organism: Pinus taeda (assembly GCA_000404065.3). NCBI lineage: Eukaryota > Viridiplantae > Streptophyta > Pinopsida > Pinales > Pinaceae > Pinus > Pinus taeda. Next base: position 3,029 of record APFE030554969.1, on the reverse strand, counting down.
TCCAAGAAATATAAAGGAATTAAAGGCCTTTCTGGGTAAAATCAACTTCCTAAGGAGATTTATCCCAAATTTGGCCGAACTAAGCAGATTACTCAATAACATGCTTAAAAAGTATTCAAAAGTAAAATGGACAGTAGAAGAAAATCAAGCTTTTGAAGGTATCAAGTTTTCCCTCACTCAAACCCCAGTCTTAACCAACCCTCAATTTGATAGGGAAATTATCATATTTTCCTTTGCTTCCCAACACACAATTGCTACTGTTTTATTACAGAAAGATGACCAAGGAAATGAGAAACCCATTGCTTTCTTTAGTAAAGCTCTCATAGATGTGCACCCCTGAAATACCAGATCATGGAAAAGCAAGCATATGCTTTGGTCAAGCTATTAAATACTTTAGGATCTACATCCTATACTCCCATGTTATAGCCTATGTACCAAGCCCAATTGTTAAAGACATACTTACTCAAGAAAACTTAGAGGGCAGAAGAGGAAAATGGATTGCCAACATTTTAGAATTTGATATTGAAATAAAAACTACAAAACTGATAAAAGGGCAGGGTTTGGCCAAATTAATGTCTGAAACAAATTTCCAAGCCTTGGACATCAACCAACTGGAAAGTGAACCGGAGCTGGCGACTCCAAAGATCAATGTAGCCTTTGAACAATCCCCCTGGTATTTTGATATCTGTTATGTGTTACAAAACATGTGTGCTCCCCCAGGGCTGTCCAGAACTAAATGTAGGTTCCTAAAAATGAAAGCTTCAAAATTTTGTGTTATGGATGGCAATCTGCTTTGGAAAAACCATGAGGGTATCTTATTAAACTGTTTGATTGAAAATGAGACTAACAAAATCATGGAATAATTTCATGCAGGTGATTGTGGTGGACATTTGTATTGGAAGTCCACTGTGGATAAGATACTGAGAGCTGGTTATTATTGGCCCACTGTTTTCTCTGATGTCAAGAAATTTACCACTTCATGTCATAAATGTCAAGTGTTTGAGGGAAAGAGACAGTTACTGCCACTTCCTTTAAGGCCTATTGCAACAGAGAGACCATTTCAGAAATGGGGTTTGGATTTCATTGGAGAAATTAATCCCTCATCTTCAGGCCAACATAGATGGATTCTAATAGCTACAGACTACTTCACTAAATGGATTGAGGCAATCCCATGTAGACAAGCAAATGACTCCACTATCATTCAGTTTCTTGAGGCCAATATCCTTGCTAGATTTGGATGTCCTGATAAGATAATAACAGACAATGTTACTACTTTTAGATCTAAGAAGATGGTAAGCTTCTGCCACAAATTCCACATTACTTTGGTCCATTCCACTACATACTATCCCCAAGGAAATGGCCTTGCTGAATCATCAAATAAAAGCCTTGTAAACATGATAAAGAAGGTATTGGAAGAAAACAAAAAGAATTGGCATAAGAAACTTGTAAATGCCTTATGGGTAGATAGACTAACAACCAAGAGATCAATTGGGGTCAGCCCATATGAGTTAGTCTATGGATTAGACGCCAAATTTCCTTCATCACTAGGGATCCCTGTTATGAAACTACTTCAAGAAAGTCAAGCTGAGCCCAATGATATGCAAAGGAGGGTGAATCAAATTATATGTTTACAGCAAACTAGAGACCAAGTTTATAACAGAGTTCAAATCTTACAGCAGAAGCTGAAGAAAGCTTTTGACAGAAGGACTAAGGCTGAGGATTTCAACATGGGTGACAAAGTTCTCAAGTGGGATTCAAGAAGAGAAAATAAAGGAAAACATGTAAAATTGATTCCCTTTGGAGAGGACCATTTATCATCCAAGCAGCACAAGGAAACAACACTTACTTTCTTAAGAATCTTGATGAAACTGATTTGGATGAAGGTCCTGTGAATGGCAGGATGTTGAAGCACTATTTTGACTACCTTCCATGAATGTAGCATGGCTGCCCCTTGTACATAATTTACTGTGTATAGTGTTCTCTTTAAGCATGTGAATAACTTAGTTTCAAGGATCTTTCAGAAGCAGGAAAAGGTTGTAGTTCAGCAAGTTCTATAAATATGACAGTTTACAATTTTGAGGTTTCAAGGAAGAAGAACTCCAAGTTTTGAAGCAGTAGCCAAAGGGCCAAGGCATGCTGACCTGCTGTTCTTGGTCTTTCAAGAAGAAAAACCATCCCCATGTGGAGCCACTGTTGGATACCTATACCAATAGGTTTCATATTTCATGATTGGCAAATTCAAATGCCAAATATGCTCTGCTTTGCTAATACAAAGATCCCATATTTCCAAGACAAGGCAAGGTGTGTACATGCCTTCATGTTTACTAAATTTTGATGGATGGTCCAACAGTCTAATCTGGATATGCCATTTTTTCAATTTATGTTGTAGAATAGAGAAAGAAATCTGTCCAAACTGTTTAATCTTGGCAGATCAGTAGCTAGGTAGAGAAACTAAGGTTTCCAACTGCTTAATCTGGGGCCTTGGAAGGAATAAGGGTAGTATTAGATAGGAAATGAAAGCAAAAAAGCCAATGTAAAAGAAAAGGCACACAAAGGGTTTGCAAGTCCAAGTGCACCCTCCAAGAAGGAATAAAAAATGTTAGGTGAGCTTGTTGGGTAGGTAGATGGGGTTTCAGAAGTGTTGTTTCTTTCAGCACCAAAGTTGCTAACAATGCACAAGCAAAACAATATAGTGGAGCATGACTAACTGCCTTTTCCAGTTGTATATTACTCATTACTAACACCCTTCATGAATTGTGTACATAAGAAAAACTTAAAGTTTTATAATGGTACTTATGGCCTTTAAAAGCCACATTTCTTGTGCAAAAGTCTTTTCATTTTGATCTACTTTTGACTCCAAGTTATTTTCAAGAAAACTTATTTGTACTAGCCCTCATTCATATGTTCCCTCCATATTAACAACTAACTCTACTATTTAGCTCCCTACACTCCATTGTCCCTACTATTATAACACCATGGTGTATAAATCCCACATTGTATAAATATTCCCCCTTGGCACTATAGCCATA
>APFE030554957.1:108258-139332 GCA_000404065.3 Pinus taeda | reverse complement strand
TAATTGATGATTTTATTATTTGTTTATTTATTTATTTATTTTATTTTTAAGGTTTTTTAAGGGAACATAGTTAATTATTGGCTTTTAAGGTTTCAAGTAACGGTTTCCATGTGTTGCTTAGTTTTAATCCATCGTCCCGGTTCAAGTTATTCTTCATTTTTTCTATTTCAATGGCTTCCTTGATTTTCCTTTTGAGATAGTGGTCTTCTTTTCTAACCAGTTTGACGTCTTCTATGCAGATGTAATGAGAGGAAGAGTGAACATGTTCAGCTAATGCTGATTTAGAGGTCCTTTCTCTTCTTAAGTCAGCAATGTGTTCTTTAATTCTAATATTAAGAGACCTACCCGTTTCACCTATGTATTCCTTACCGCATGAACAAGGAATCACATAGACACCTTTTTGAAATTTAGGGTTTACGGATCCTTGACATAGTTGAATAATTGTTTGATGGTATTAGCAGGGGTGAATGCTACATTAATGTTATGTTTATTAAGAATTTTAGAGATTTTATCAGTGGTGCCTTTTATGTATGGAAGGGAGACTTGAGGAGTGGATAAATTTTGATTTTTAATATCATTGTTAATCTTGTTTAGGGATAGGTGCATAGCTTTCTTGATGGCATTTCTATTGTAGCCATTTAGTTCAAACACCTTGTGAAGATGGTTAAGCTCATCATTTAGATGGTCTGCATTAAATATTCTTGTCGCCCTAGTTGTTAAGATCCTAATGATGCCAATCTTCTGTTTAGGGTGGTGATGGGAATTTGCATGAAGATATGTTTCTGTATGGGTTTTCTTTCTGTAGACTTGGAAACCAAGAGACATATCTCTTTTAGTTAGAAGGATATCGAGAAAGGTAAGTTGGTTGTTATTTTCAATTTCAATAGTGAATTTTATATGGTTAGAGAGGCTATTTAAGTGATTGAGGAATAGGTCAAGTTTTTCTTTTCCATGACTCCACTTGGAAAATATGTCATCAACAAACCTTTTCCATTCTTCAGTGGTGTATGGAAATGACCTAAGAGCTTTCTGTTCAAAGTGCTCCATAAAGATGTTGGCAATTATGGGGGATAGAGGAGAGCCCATAGCCACACCATGACTTTGTTCATAAATTTTACCTTTGAAGCTGAAGTAAGAGGATTTCAAGCATAGTTCCAGAAGATCCACAGTTTCTTTATCAGTGATGTTTCTCATGATCTCAATGGCTTCATCAATAGGAATCATGGTATAAAGGGATACAATATCAAAGCTAACCATAAGGTCTTCATCTTTCATTTCTATGCCATTAATCCATTGAACAAAAGAATAGGAGTCTTTAATATAAGAAGGGGTATTGCTAGACAGGGGTCTGAGTTTTTTGGCTAGGTGTTTTGCCAAAAGGTAAGTAGGGGAACCTATGGTATTAACTATAGGTCTGAGAGGTATGTTAGGTTTATGGAATTTAGGAGCTCCATAAATTCTAGGAATAATGGAACTATTAGGGATGATTTTCTTTTTTGTGACATCATCCAGAGATGATTCTTTGATTTTTTTAGTTACTTCACGCATGATTTTCTCACTAGGATCTTTATTAATAATTTTATAACATCCACTATTTTTTTTCCCCGTGGAAAAAGTCGTAATTTCTATTAGTTCGTAAGAAATTACATTCTGTAGATGCCTAGGCATATGCATAATGTGGTTGGTAGCCTCCCAGATATAGCAAATAACTGTTGTTGTAACAACAGCAGCCATGTACAAAATAAAAAACAAAAAAAACATTTTGTCTTCTACATCCACACAGGGAGTTCATAAGAACTCAAAGAGATTTTGCAAAAACCCAAAGATAAACATAAGATGTTTTGTAGTGATATGCTCCACGGAGGGAGGCCATCTGGGTTCATACAAAAATAAAGCAAAACCCGTAGGTCAAAAAATAAACTTTTGAAGTAAAAACAGTCGTTGAGTTGACTGTCACAGAGTTCTGAGACGAAGTTGTGGTAGAAACATTACGATAACAGTAGATATACCCAGCGGTTTTCGAGAAAAACCATTGAGCCAAAAATAAACTGTGAGTGGAAAGTAATCAGCAGTATGGTTATGTCTCCCAGTGAGGATGCAAATCTACAAACGGCCTATGGTAATATTGGTGGAAGGTTCCATCCACTTCTTCTTGTATCAACCAGTCCTCTTCCTGCCTGTGCGCTGCCTCCTTTGATAGGTGGTATGCCCCTGAGTTGCGCTCCCTGTAAATGTGTTGACAAACAAATTTATCAAAAGTTGTTGATAGCCTGTGAGCCTCTTCCAAAATGTGTCTCAAAGAAAAACCAAAGCAATGAGATGTTCTATTGAGCCAATTGCAAACAAGTTTTGAGTCCCCAAACAGTTGTAGCATTGTGCATCGTTTCTCAAGGGCAAAGTGGATGAGGTGTTTGGCCGTGGTGAGCTCAGCAAAATTATTTGTACCCCTCCCCAGGTGCATTTAGATCTTAAAGCAATGGTCGTCCCTTAGGTACAGTATGGTCCCTCCCCCACAGCCTTCTTCTTGGGATGAACTGTCAAAGTAGGCCCAAGGGTATGATTTATCAATGAGCTCCGGTCAGATGGTTCTGGGAGGAGTCTGTGGGGGGTCTTCGGGGAGGAGGCCGAAATCGGCAAGGACATGGGTTCTGATGGCAGGCCAGAGGGGATCCTTTCGGTCAAAAATGGCCCGGTTCCTCGCCATCCAAATAACCCAGCACATTAGGAGGGGTATGTTCCTGTCTCTACCCTTGTGCTTCTCTAGCCAATCCAGCCAAGCCTCTATAATGGATCTCCCTTGCCATTGATGTAGGGAAAGAGAAGATGAGGAGATGAGGGTCCATTTCTTGATGACAATGGGGCAAGATAGAAATAAGTGTTCAGTGTCTTCCTCATTGTTCCTACAGAGGTGACACCAGAACGGCCCATGAAAATATCGCCTCATCAAATTTGAGCCCGTGGGGATTTTATTGAAAAGGATGGTCCACATAAGCATTCGCGTTTTGGGTGCTGCTTTGACCTTCCATAGTGCTTTCCACCAATGCTGAACGTTTTCTGGCTGGACATGTTGCATGAGCTTTAGGTAGCGTTCCTTGGGGGAGTATTTTCCATTTTTTGCAAAAGCCCATACAACTTCATCTTCTTCTTCCGTTATCCTGATGTGTGCTTGTGTGCAAGCTTCCGTGAAATCCTCCCAATCTTGCCTCCAATGTCCTGGGATATGAAGTTCTTGTGCTGTCTTCCAAGCCTACTGGAAAAGGGTGGAGTTTTCCTGATCTGCAATGCTGGATATATGAGTAACACCCTGGTTCTTTAGGAGAGCAATCAACTGTGCTGGAAGTCGATGGGCGTTTCCACATCCGATCTAGGGATCCATTCCTATACGAACGGCATTCCCCTGATGAATCCGCCATGTTAGGCCTTCCCAAATGAGGGGGAGGGAGTTTAGTATTGCTTTCCATATGTTGGATTTGCTATCGCTTACCCTGTGTTCCCTGCAGATCCAGTCGATAGTGTTTTCCGGGGCGATGTACTTATCATATACTACTCTTGTCCAGAGGTTGTGCGAGGTGATGAGCTACCATCCTAGCTTTGCTGCCAGTGCTTTGGCAAAATAATCCAACCTTTTTATACCCCATCCTCCCCATTTCTTAGGCTTCGCTATTGTGTCCCAATTTACCCATGCGAAGAGATTCCCCTGCTTGTTCCCCTTCCATAGGAATCTGCTGCAGATCTTTTGCAATCTGGCTAGAATTCCCCTGGGAATCCAGGCCAGAGACATCCAGTATATTGTTGTTGCTTCCAGCACTGATTTTATGAGGGTGAATCTTCCTGCCCGAGTAAGGTACCTATTGTACCACAAATTCAACCTCTTTTCCACCTTAACAATGAGCCAGATCCAATCTGCAATTTTGTATCCCCCGAGTTTTAGTCGGAATCCTAGATATTTCAACCCTTCCTCCATGGGATGTGTAGAGAAAGGAAACCGGCGAAGTGTGAAATGTACTTCATGTTGCGAGCATCCTATAGCTGTGAGGGTGGATTTTTGTACATTTATGATCATGTCTGTAGCCTTCTGGAAGAGGTCAAAAACATTCTGTAAGGCAGAGGTGTCGGCCATGCTGCCATTTAAGAATATGAGCACATCGTCTACAAATAGGAGGTGGGTGAGAGAGCAATTTTCCATTATTTTTATGCCTGTAATTCTGCCCCTCCTATGTTTTGCCCCTATCAGTCTGCTTAACCCCTCCATGGCAAGCAGGAAAAGTAATGGTGATAGAGGGAATCCCTGCTTAAGGCCCCTTTCAGCTGTGAAGAAAGGAGTGTGAGTTCCATTAAGGAGGACAATGTAAGGCACATCAGAAATGCAGCTCATAACCCATTTGATGAACATATAAGGGAAGCCTAGATGAGTGAGGAGCATGCGAATGTAGAGCAGGCTTGATCTATCGAAAGCTTTGGAGAGATCCACTTTTAAGATCATACCCTTCATATTCTTACTCTACACCGAATTAAGGAGTTCTTGTGCAGTTCCAATGGCTTCGTGGATCTGGCGCTGCTGAAGGAAAGCAATCTGTTCTGGGGATATGTGTGCCGAAAGGATGGGCTTGAGTCTATTAGCTAGGATTTTTTCCATGATCTTATAGAGGCAATTGCACAGCGAGATGGGCCGAAAGTCATTGAAAGAGGTTGGCTTGTCGGATTTGGGAATGAGGTCTATGAAAGTGGATTTGATGGCCGTGGGGATTTTTCCATTGAGGAGGCAATGATTGATTACTTTGAGGAGGTCCTAACCCAGTAGGTCAAAAAAAGCAAGATAGAATTTTATAGACCGGCCGTCAGGTCCTGGGCTTTTGTCTCTTTGGAAACCCCAGATAGTAGCCTCAAGCTCCCCCAGCAAAACCTCCTTGTTGAGTTCCCCTTCTTCCCCTTCATCCACAAACTTGGGGAAGTGCTCGGCCACTCTCATGATCTCTAGCAGGCTGGCTTCCCTTAGGGCCACATAAATATTCCTGAAATGTGAGGTGGCCAATGAGGCGAGCTCTCTGGAGGTGTGGACCTGATGCCCCATTTTGTAGCTCCTAGATAGTGTTGATTGCTTTCCTGCCATTTGCAAAGAAGTGGAAGAACTTTTTGTTCTCGTCCCCCTCCTTGAGCCAGATCACTCTGCTTCTTAGTCGCTAGCTTACTTCTCTGTCTTTAAGAACATGAGCCCTCTGCTTGGTTAAGATTTCATAAAAGGCTTTATGTTCCATAGCAGTGAAAGTACCCTTCGATTGAGATTCAAGATCTACGATCACCTGCTCAGCTTGGGTTATAATAAGGTCTTCCTGTTCCCTTTTCTTGTGGGCCCAAGCTCTGGATAAACCCTTAATTTCAGAGAGGTTTTTGACAAACCATATTGATGGATCCTCCTCCTGAGTGATCGGGTGTGATTTCCAGAAATTGGTCATTAGATTGATATAGGAGAGGTCCCGGAGCCATGTAGAGTTGAATTTGAAAGGGGCTATGTGCTTTTGTCACCTGTCTCCAACCTCTAAAAAAATGGGCCTATGATCCGAGATTCCTCCACTGCTGACCTATTGCCTTGAACTGGGGTGGCTATTGTGGAAAGCCTCCTTTATAATAAAGTGGTCCAGTCTCCTAGCCAGGCTTTGATCACCAGTTCAGTTGTTTCTCCAGGTATGCTGTATCTTAGCCGAGGGGATATCTATCCAGAGGAAGTTCTCTAGCAGATGCTCAAAGAAGTTGGATAGCGGGTCTATCTGCGCCATATGTCCCCAAGATTCCGAGAAGCCCAGAGAGAAATTCAGGTCCACACCTAGGATCACGTTATCTTCTAGAAGGAGGGGGGAGTTGAGTAGCCTATGCCAAAAAATCTCCCTATTGTGGCAAGGTCCATAGACATTGATAATTCTTAGCTCTTCCTCCAGATCCTTGGAATAGATGTCCGCTCCCAGAAATCCCCCACCTCCCCATATGTTCTTCAGGTTAATAGTGCTATGCTTAAACCCAACTGCGATTCCCCCGGAGCGTCCCGATATGTCAAGAGCGTGGAAAGTCCATCCCGGCAACCAAGAACTTAGGATAGGGATAATTGCTTCTGCCTTACAAAGGGTTTCTTGTAAAAGGATAACATCAACCAAATCAGATAAAAGGAGACGCTTTAGGGCCAGCTTTTTCTCGGGGCTAGCCATCCCTCTGCAATTGAAAGACAGAATTTTCATGGAGGGGGATTGGGAAGGGTGTCCTTTGCTCTAAGTACCCTTTCAATGGTATGTTGTTTTCCCTGAATCACTTCGTCACCTGCTTGTTCTTTTTCTTTGTGAAGTTTGGATGGTCTACCTCTACCTTGTTTGGGTGAGAGGATAGGAGGGGCAGCATCCAGCCTTATGGCATCTGGCTCTTTCTTCTTGGAAGTTAAGTGGGTGGAGTACCTTGGCGTTGAGTTTACCGAGGGGGAAGGAGTCTGAAGGGAGGGGAAAGGGGTGGATGAGAGGGAGCACGAGGTAAAGGTGGCCGATGGCTTTGGGAGGGGGTAAGTCATATATAGATGACCTGTCCTTGAGGGGGGGAGAGGGGGCCAGGAATCTGCTACCGCGTCGAGAGCCAACGGGGAGGAGGGGGAGGAAATCAAGATCGGAGGGGGTAAATGGGAGGAGAGCGATAAAAAAGAAGAAGTATGATGAGAACCAGAGGCAGCAGGGGGGAGAGACATACCCGATGAGAAGACGTTGCCTTTTGCTACCTTTGAGCACGTCAGTGGTGGAGAAAGAGGCATGATTGGGTTCTTTCCCTTCTTTTTCTGCAGAGGTGCGAGTGGCACTTCCACAGTGTCCGAATTTTTTATTTGCTCTGCCTTTTGAGCTGCAGCGACCTGTGGATCGGGATTCTCGGATTCCGAGGCTTGTTCTTGCTCTCTGATATCCTGAGGATTTTTCTTGAGGAGGGGGTAGTCTTTGTACAGATGGCCCACTTGATGGCATCTCCTATAGCGGTAGGGGATTCCTTCATAATCCAGCTTCTGCTTCCTCGAAAAGGATTTCCATTGTATAATGATATACTCCTGCAGGCCTCCTCTTGTGTCCATATGCACTAAAATCCTGGCATATGCCATCATTCCCATTGTGATATATGACTTGTCAGTCTCCATATAAGTACCCAGTGAATTCCCGATTCTCCTGAAGATATCCTCGGACCAGTACTGGACGGGCAAGCCTAGGAGTCTGATCCAGACCGGCCCAACCCCGATTTGTTCAATCTCCTGGTCGAAGAGGGGCGACCATCTTTTGAGAAGTACCGGTGCTTTTTCGAAGTGCTAGAAAGACGACAAAACCCAGCTCGTGTGGTCGGCCCTGGCGAACCTCAACGCAAATCATCCCCGCACAAATGTCTAGACAAAGGCGATTTCTGCCAGATGTTGACCCCAGATCTCTGTTGCCCATAACTTCAGCCTTTCCGCTGAGTAATTTCTGCCTCTGATGCACCCCACTAGCACCCTATCCGCTAAATCCATCCTGTCCCCCCACTCAATGTCTTCTTCGAGCCTTAGAATGATGTCCGTAGGTCGAGATTTGAAGCAACATTGTTTCTTTGAGGGGCAGGAGGACATACGTTTAGGGTTTGTAGGAGCCCTAGTTTATTCCGGAGCAGCGAGGGGGGGGAGGTTTAGGGGTCGAGAGGGGGATGGGAATAGCCTCTGGGAGGGGGGGGATCGAGTTAAAACTACTAGAGGAAACCAGGGGTGCAAGGGGAGGGGCCGGAGCTGCCTGAGGGAGAGCTTCGAGGGGGGTTTCAGATTGGAGTGGGGGAGGGTGAGAACCCGGTAGATCCGAAGGGTCAGCACAGGAAGGGGAGGCTTGGAAGCAATCCGAGAGAAATCCAAGTGAGGCCGAGGAAGGAACAGTGAAGGGTGTCCAGGAAGTGGGTTCTTCCGGCTGAAGAGAGGCTGAGAGAACAGGTTATGTCGACTGTGTGAGGTCCTCGAAGCTGGAAGTCAAGCTTTCACTGTACAGACCTCTCGAAGCCGCAAACATGGAGCACCAGATGGAGCCTTCCACCAGCAGAGATTCCGAGTAGTCCACCTCATCTAGGTCCATTATGCAAGGTGCTAAAAACAGGGTAATACCTCGGAACCAGGTAACCGTAGGAGACCGGCACCGACAGCGTTGTTGGATCGGGACCGTCCTGGGGTAGGAAATATGGAACAAAGAAACCAACCGAGATGAGCAGGCGGGAGGAAAACAACGGGAGGCATCTGTGACATGTCTGTGAACTATTCTTCAAAACCCTAACAGCGATCGGTGGAGGTAAAACAACAGGGTAAAAGGAAAGTGTACGTAATAGCTCTCTTTGCAGGTGAAAAAAGGTTCACGAGCCTGGGCACGTGTTTCGAGATGTGTCAGGGGTGGCTACAGGACCGATGCTGGCCTGCAACCCCATTCCACTACCCCCATTCAAACCATGATAACCACGTCCAGCCATACTTGCTATGCTCCTCCCAGTGCTCCTTAGTTTCTTGTCATTTTTCAACATCCACTATTATTTAAATGTTCTTCCATTTTATTGTCATACTCTATTATGTTCATAATTACAGTAGTGTTGCCCTTATCATCTTTTATAATGACTATGTTTTTATTTTTTCTGAGTTTGTTTAGAGCTCTTTTTTCTTCTGTGGAAATGTTAGATGTAGGAGGTTTATAGGTTCTCAGAATTTTTGCAATATCTTGTCTGATTTCTTCACTTTTTGCTATATCTAGGTTTTTAATAGCTACTTGAATATTACTGACGACTTCCTCTATAGGAATTTTATCTGGGGTTATGGCCAAATTTAGACCTTTTTTTCAAAATGGATTCAGTTGCATAATCAAGACTGATGTCTGATAAGTTAATGACTTGGGCTTTTTCTGAAATCCTACTTTGATCGGGATGAGTGGTTTGAGATTTTAAACTGGTAGATGGGCTGATGGTTTTATCTATATTATTGCTCATATCTAAGTTGTTCTTATCAGTTGATTTATACCTTTGTATTTCCTTAACCTTTATAGCTGCGTTGTCATTATTTTCTATAACATCAAATGGGAGATGCGTTCTGGAGTGAGCCAGAGTGTCCAGTGTATTGTTGTGCCTGATGGAGAGACCGGTCATGTCCACATCGCTAATATTCTGAACCATCTCCAAGTTGTTTGTTCTTATTTCGCCATCACGCTTGTTGTTGATTGCATTTATACCCACACTGCTCCATTCTTGATTAATAACTGCATTGTTTATAGGATTTAAATCTAAACTGTCTTGTGTTCTAGAGGCATCAAGATCAGGCACAGCTTGTAAGCCAGATTGTTCATTTATACCCACGTTGCTCCATTCCTGATTTATACATGTGCGATTTCTGACATTTAAATCTAATCTAGTCTGCGTTCTTGAGGAAAGAGGTACAACTTGTAAGCCGGATTGTTCATTTATACATCCACCATTCTTGACTACGTTGTTTATTATACACCTCCTGTTCTCATTGACTGCGTTGTTTATTTCAGATATGGTGAGAAGAGGTACGTTATCAGCGTATGGTTGGATGTCAATAAGCGGATTTTGCTGCTTTGGTTGGATGTCCAAATTCCTACTTGGATTGCTCTAGCTTGAAGACCACTAGGGCAATGTCAAAACATGATACAAACATGTTATAAATGCATAAAAATTATGTAAATCAATTTAGTTACTTTAGAAGTAGAATAGTAGCTATATTAAACATTAGCGAAATAAACTCTCACCATGTTTACGTAATTAAGTTGACCTCCTATACATATAAAAGGGTACCTAATGATAAATAATTACCATAATTGTACATTATATCCTAAAATTGCATATAAAGTGAAACAACATGATTTGACATGATTACACGAAGTTAAAGGGTAATGGCGAGGTGCTTGAAATGGTACCCCTTTTCATTGCAAAATATGTTGCTAGATCCCCTATAGGTTTATTGGCACCATATAGTGAGGATTGATAAAAGGGTTGAGAGTTTATAATTATGCCATGGGAGAAATATTATGAAACTATTGAAAGTGACTTGTAGGTCAAAATAAACTGATCGCAACATTTGATGGGAATAACAAAATTATTATAATTTAAGTTAGCTTATGTTAATAAAATGAAAATAATGTTGTAACTCATACAAGAACACCTTAATTGTTTAATAGAGAGATTTAGAGAAGTTACATGGTCATTGAGTCTTGTGATTCGTCATATATAAATCTCTTTATTTTTTTCCAAAGTCGCCATTCAACTTATGTTATTTTGTCTTACCTAATCACCAAGCCACATGTATTTTAATGAGTTTGTGGAAAACCTGTGAGTAGTTTAAGAAACCAACATTTCGGATTGACTTGGTGAGTCCATCATCAGGGCAATGAGATTGCTTTTGAGAAGAGAGAATGAATTTCTTAACCATATTAATAGTTATTGATTCTTTAATTTATTATTTTTATTTTTATGGTCGGCTTACTACTGAAGCACTAATTGCATTTAACCTAAAGCCCTTAGTTTGGGGCCAAATAATAGAGCTAAGAACTTGTATTTATAGATCATTTTACATAGAATTTCAACACCTTGGTGAGTAGCCTCCCTCCACCTTGTTTAATATGAAAAATATATTATCTACCTATTGATCTAATTTAGGGTTTAATCCAAGGATAAAGGAATAGATCCCCACAAAACTCCATGAAAGTAGGGGGTATACATCTTCCTTATAAGGTAGGTTAGCATGGGAAGCGATTTCATTATAGTAAGGGTCCACTTTTGCCCTACAAATGGTTGATAGTAAAGCACAAATATCTCCTTTCGAATTTCAATCTATTAAACTTTATTCGCATGGGATGGTTGAGTTATTACAAAAACTATTTTTTCCAAAACTAATCAAAGCCTCACATTTGTGTGCATAAGTTATACATTATGCCTCCCTTTCCTCATCTAAATTATCCAATTGATGGAGGTTATCTAAGCCCATAAAAGGGATTCAATATCATTAAGTTGTATCCTTCTCCCCATAGATACCATGGGGAACAGGTGTGGAACCAGAATATACTCCTTTGTTTTCAAGTAGGCCATCTTCACTACCAATGTTGTTTACGGTTACTTTGAGTATTTTTTACTGTTTGGTTCAAATATTGTTTTATTTATTAATTTCAATAATCTAGTATTTATCCTATTATCATTAGATGGAGAAGAGACATAAGAAGATGATTGAACCTCCTAAAGGTGTTTGGTTTGCTACAATGATATACATTTGAAAGTTATGCTTTCATAATCTAACAATTGGGTAAAAGTGAGATCATCCCATTCTATAAGTATCTTGTTTGGTAAACAATGATTGAGGTCCACATTAATATGAGAAAAGGTGACAAGACCTTGTGAAATCCAATCTCCATATATTCTAACAAAGTAACCTAGGGACTTTCGAATAACTCCCGGTAAATGTCAAATAACCCAAGTGAAGAAGAAGATTTGCAACTCTTACATAGACTGGAGTTGTTGTGGCAATAATGGAGGTTGGTGAAATTTTAGGAGCCATGGTTGAAAGGAGAGGCTTTCTCTACCCCAAAACTAAGGTTCTTCATCGAACACTTTTGGAAGATCCTCCATAGTTTTAAAATTTCCAATTGAAAAAACCATTGGAGTAGACGAGGAGCGCATATTTAGGTGTCTTGGTTGATTCAATGACCCACAAAGTGATAACACAAATTGAAAAATATTAATGAAATGATAATGGCCCAGTATTCACTGCATCCTTGAAGGAATAAGGTTGGTAAGTGGAGGGTGAATTGGCACCTAGGGCTCCTCCAATAGTTTTAAGAGAAAATACATTATAGCATTCTTGTTGATGACATAATATGATATAAGGAAACCTTTGATGAATTAACTTCCCACAAATATAAACCTCTAATGGTTTTATGAGATAGACTCCTTCTATTGTGTCTAAGACATCAAATTAGACACAAAAATCATGGATTTCATATATAAAGAGAAGGTTTCCTCTCCAAGGGACCTCATGAATAATTGAAGTTATTTAGTGGCTATGCCCTTCTTTTGAAGGCTTGTATTAAATAGTTTGCTAGTGATATTATTCAAACAAAATCCCTCCCAAATGTGCAACTTTCTCGGATTGATCTTTATATAATTTTAACTCCAAAGGAGCTATTGTGGCATTAGGCTTGGCCTTAAATCCCTTGATTTGAGTTGGTGATTTCTTTGACACTTCAACTTCAACAATATTGGTAAGTGCTAGCTTGGCCATTGGGCATGCTTGCTTGACCTTAGCACCTCCTACTTCTCATTCATGGGAGTAAGGTTTGTTGTGGTGATATCAAAAGTTCAACCAACAAAAAAGTGATTTCAAATCATCCATGACAATGCATTGTTTAAGGATTTAAATATTTTCCTATATATAGTATTTTAGGCAACTATTCTTGTTTGAAAATTCATACTTATAGAATGTAGGTGAATATTCAATGATAATTTACTATTAGAATTGGTAAATATTTGGAGAATATCATCCATTTAATCATGTTTAGGTAAAAAATAGGCGAATTTTAAACCAAATTGGCAAATATTTTTTCAGAAAATGTCCAAAAATAGCCCGTTTGCGAAATTTCACCCCTAAAATTTTCCCTAATCCATGAATGATAAATTATGTCAATACATGCAAAATTCTTTATTTTTCCCACTTTGCATAGGAAAATTTTGAAATTTAACGGACACATAGACCATTTTTATCTTTCATGTTAACTTCAAAAGTGTTTTCACCTACTAGGAGAGCACAAGGTCTGCCAATCCCTTAAGAAAGTTTCTAGACATATGGGTGGCTTAGTTTTTTTGGATTCTTGACTATCGTTAGTCTAGTGCTAACATAACACCCTTACCTAGGAGGTTGTTACCCTATCCAATCGATTGGGTGTACACAATTGAGGAGTTAGTTGTTTGATTAGGATAGATACTTACATACTAGGAGGAGTGTTCAAAATTCAAAGGGGAGAACTTATATTTAGGAGCATAGGACCATTTGACATACACCTTAAAGGTTGGACACTTAACTTTAGGATTCTTGGTTTGAGGAGCATAATTCACAGAGGTTGATTATGTAACCTAGTCACATATGTTGAGGAGAAGGATTAGGGCATAGTAACCACATTGGCACATATGTTGATAAGTATTGGATGTAGGACATGTGGCACATAACTAGAGGAGGAATGACTTACATGAGGACACATGGGTAAAAAACCATCGTGGAAGAGGGATTGTTGAAATAATAACTGTTGGGGAGAGCACCATTTTGGAGGAGGCATGTGAGACCAAGGATGACCGTGCTTGGAAATAATATAATCTTGGGGTTTGGATAAATTCCAGTGTGATGCTTGTACACCCATTTATTATGTAGTGCTCTATATGGAGTTTCATTGTTGGTTACTTATGTACATAAGTCTTTATTTTATGTTAGCCTCTACCTTTTGTATATGAAGGGAAGTGAAAAAAAAACTTAAAACATCTTAATTATACTCTTTATTCTATATTTTCAATTGTCTTAGAGAAATATTATAGGGAGAAATATTTAGGGTTTTCTTGATGTGATTTCATGTCACACATCACATAAAAGCTTTGTGTCAATTTTAATGTTGTAAATATTCTTCACGCAAGGGAAGGAATGATGGTTTCTCCTTTGAAAAGAGAGAAGAAAAAAAAAGATATCAGAAATGAAAATGGGCATGCTCATATTCTTATTGGACAACCCTATATATAAGCTTCCTCCAATATTTTACAGAATAAAAAATAAAGATTCTAAATATATATTTTCTTTCCCACATATCTCAGGTATTTCCTTTTTATCATTATTTGCACTATTTCCCACACTGATACATTTTCAAGTTGTTCAACCGTTCCCTCGACACATAGTCATTCCTACTCTGCACACTTACCCTTCCCTCTACACATAGCCATTCCTTGGCACATCTAGTTCATATGAACTATTCCTCTTCACCACTGACAACCCTTCCCTCCACACATAACCTTTCATCCACGCCCCCTTTCTTTTAGACATATTGTTCTCTCCACACATTCCTTTTATTTGCACACCTTGTACCCTTTCTGATGAAATGGTCTCCTTAGAAATTGATTTTTAGTTTTATTATGGATCGGTGATCTTCAATCCACTTCAAGATATCCTCTATCTCTCATTTCACAACTTCCACCCCTACATGGGAGAGTTGGCTATCGATCTCTAATTTTAGAAATGCGCCAAATGCACTTTATTGAGCTAAACATCAAATTAACTCGTAATCGGATGCAAATTAACTAAGGATGATTAAATCTAACTAAAGTTAAGTGTACTTTATGTTCTGTTAATGTGCACATGCACAACATGCAAGCACTAGAGGTAACTAACTAAATCCAAGTGAAAACCACATGTGAGCACTCAAGTTAACTAACTAAAGTCAAGTGCACACCACATGTAAGAACTCGAGTTGAACTAAAGCTAATAAAGGCTAACTAGGTGAGTGTACACCAACACCCCCTTTAACCATAACTTAGATGAGTGTGATGTAAAATGAACGGGTCCCGGCAACAAGGCCATTTTAGGTACCCATGTACAATGCATGAACAAAAGGAAAAAAGGGAAAACCCAGTGGGAAGGAAACCCCCCCTCAAAATATAATCCAAAAAGTAGATAAAAGACAACTGCTATGCAATTGTGTCCTTCACCATGAGACGATCTCGCAGAAATTGAAATTTATATTCAGTGAATTTCTTGGTCAAGATGTCAGTAGTCTACTTAGAACTGGGATAGTATTGCAGATCGATGATCCCATCATGAATCAGTTCTCTAATGAAGTGCATGTGGATCTCAATATGTTTGGTCTATTGTTGTTGCAATGGATCTCTACATCTGATTATCACACTCTTGATAGTGCTGGAAATTTTGTCAACTAAGGGGTCTCCTCGATGTGAAGTCCCAATTATACCTCACATCATTTGGAGAAGGATCCCCATCCGGAATGTCGGCCCTATTGCCATGTATTCTTATAGATTTTCCTTGGATCTAATTGTTAACAAGAGAGCGGGATGTGTGGTGCCTTCAAAAATCAAGGGGGATGTTCTTAGTGTGTGTTCGATCATATATGTGTCAAATTTCTTCCACTGTGGAGGGGAGGAAAAATGATCCTTTAAGAGAGAGGTAGTAGTACCACCCTAGTAGAGACAAACATGAACTAGAAGGGTTTGTACAACATCAAGCAGAATAGTCCACAGAGATGCAGTGGTCATTGAAACCAATATAACAAGGAAGATCTACCTAATATCCTGCAAAATAGTCCACAAGGATGCAACTATGATAATAGAAATTACAACAAATTCTCAATATGATGAGTACCACAATAACCGAAATAGTTCAACTAGTTTAGCACATATGAAAGAAAACATGAATTACAAGAATTCACATAATAGTTGTACAAATATCCATAATCCATGCATGAAGAAAATGTTGGCCCATGGGGCTTCTCATATTAAGTAAAATTTTCAAGACACATGTATACAATGAACACCACTAGCTCCAATAGTGGAGCGTTGGAGCCACTCCTTTCTCCTCAAAAGAACTAGCTTATCTCTTCGATGCCTTGTGGGAGGAGCCAAGGTGAAAAGTCCTTTGCTCATACAATGACGGTGTATATATAACCAATGGGTGATGCTTCACCCTCCTTGTGACTCTTTTACTACCCTCATGACTATTTGATTTCCTATGACTTTTTGACTTACATGACTCTTCATATTCTATGTGTTTCCTTTGGACTTCCACTTTACAATACATTTTGAATAGGTAATTACATAATCCACAATAATGATGTGGCATATGATGACATGAGACAAGGCATTGCATGACACTAATGACATGGAATGCATGATGATGTGATAGTGCTAAGGTGTCCTTCTTGCCGCTTCTTTCTTTTTGTCTTCATGAACATATGGTACATGTTCCTCTTCTTCCTCTTCCTTATGACTAGAAGATAAGGAGGCTTCCATGTGATAGTTATCTTCATATTCTGTTAAAGTTTGATTTTCCTTTGTCTTCTTTCCTGTTGATCATCTTATCTCTCCTTCTACATATGTGTCTTCTAGCATGTTCTCCTTCTCCATCTCCTTCTTCATCATCTTTCCATAGCAGGATAGAGTTCTTGTATCTGCAATTCACTCATGACAAGACGACATCAATCCGATAAACCCCTAGTCTAAGATGGTGCACATTGATCCACTAATTGAGCTAGAACTGGGTGACAAGCTGGGAAAGATACTCAGTAGCTATGCAATTGTGCAGCTCAGGTATTCAGGGGTGAAGCTTGAGCCTTGATATTGCGCAATGCATAGTTCATGTTGGGCTGAGGAAGAAAATTGCATAGTGTGTGAGCTCAGGATGACAGGTTGAGGGGATAGGCATTGTATCAGCCTATTGCACAATTCTAGAGGACAGTGAGCTCAGGTGATTATGAATTTCAAGATCTCAGGGTCGAGGCATGAGCCTTAAGACTACGCAATGTGCATGTTATGAAACCAACTCACAAGAAGATAGAAAAGATAGATCAAAAACTTCAAAATCAATCTCTTCGAGGGGGCAACTTCCTTTACATTACACAAATGAACAATTCTTGGATGATACAAATGACAAAACCTCCTTTCTATATATAGGAGTCTAAGAGGTCACAATATAATCAAAGTCGACATAACAATAATAATATAAAGGCACAAAAATAACAATAGTGGGCTTCCATGGGGCACAAAAATAACAATATGGGGACAATAGGGGCACAATAATAATAATAAGGGCTACAATGACAATAGTAATGGGGAAATCACTATTATTATAGGGACCTAACAAGCCCCTCTCCTTCAAAAAAGTGTTTTCCTCAACACTTGAGTATTTTTGGATGCTTCTGTATAAAATTCTCATCCTCCCATGTGGAACATTCAGCAGGTAAGTTCTTCCACTTGATGAGATACTCCGAAATTGATCAATTTTGTAGTTTTCGAGTTCTTATTTCTATGACTGCTTCAGGTTCCAATATGATTTTTTCTTCCTCATAAAATTCTGGCAATATTGTTTGAACTAATATCTTATCACTTATAACCTTCTTTAAGCATGAAAGATGAAAAACGGGGTGCACTCAGGAAGCTGCAGGAAGCTCCAATTTGTATGCCATAGTACCAATCTTTTGCAATACCTTGTATGGACCACAATACCTTTGTGATAATTTATTATCCTTCTTAGCTTGCTCGAGGGACATGTGTTTATATGGTTGGAGCCATAGGAATACCCAATCACCTACATCAATACTTCTTTCGCTGCGATGTTGATCTTCCTGTTGTTTCATTCTATTGTGCGCCAAAGTGAGGCTATCCTTTAAGAGTTGGAGAACTTGTGGTTGACGCTCGATGTGATATTCCACTTCTTGACTTTAGAATTTTCTCTTAAATATGATGTGATGGATGGTGGATGATATCCATAAAGTGCCATAAATGGGGTCATTTTTGTTGCAGTATCGAAGGAAATGTTATACCACCATTTAGCCAGAGGCAACCATTTCAGCCACTGTGTTTGTTTATCAAAGACAAAGCAATGAAGATATCCTTCCAAACATTTGTTTACTGTCTCAGTTTTCCCATCAGATTGAGGCTGATAAGATGAGTTATGAGCTAAATGAGTACCAAGACAAGAAAATAATTTTGTCCAAAAATTTCCAGTGAAAATGCGATCTTTGTCACTTACAATAATCTTTGGGTTCCCATGTAGCTTTTGAATTGTTTCCATAAATGCAGTAGAAAATGTACTGGCTTTAAATGGATGAGATAATGCACAAAAGTGTGCATACTTCGTAAGTATGTCAACTACCACCATGATGACACTCTTTCCTTTGGACTTGGGTAAACCTGTGATAAAATCCATTGAAACCTCCTCCCAACGTTGGCATGGAATGGATAAAGGTTGTAATAGACCTGGGGTCTTAATTGTTTCAAATTTATTTTGTTGGCAAACCAAACATTCCTCCACAAACTTTTGAATATCCGATTTAAGACCATCCCAAAAAAATTCCTTCTTAACCCTGTGGTAAGTTTCTAAAAATCCCAAGTGCCCTCCTAAGGGAGAAGTGTACAATTCCATAAGAATCTTTTGTTTGAGTTGGGAATTCTTACATAGGTAAAAGCGATATTTGTACCATAACAATCATTTTTCCAGCTAAATGTATCAGATGTACTGGGATCTTGTTGTAACTTTTGAATGAGTTCCCACACTTATTCGTCATTCTTCCATTCATCCTTTGTTTCATTTATCCAATCTGGCTGGATAATAGAAATGGCACAAAGCAATGCTTCCACATCCTCATCCTTTCTTGAGAGTGCATCTGCTACAAAATTTTGCTTCCCTTTTTGGTAGATGATTTCAAAGTCATAACCCAACATTTGTGTGACCCATTTTTGTTTCTCTTCTGAAGATAATCTTTGTCCTAAAAAGTATTTAAGACTATCATGATCCATTTTTACCTTGAAGTGTCTTCCCATTAGGTATGGTCGCCATTTATTAAGTGCACGTATTATCTCCAACATCTCCTTCTCATAAATAGCTTTCTGTAAATACTCTCCTTTGATTGGACGACTTTTGAAAAAAAATGGCTCTTTCTTCTTACATTAAAACAGCATGAATTCCATTTCCCAAGGCATCACATTCCACAATAAATGTTTTTGTGAATTCCGACGTAGCTAAGATCGGTGCTCGGCACATTGCCTCTTTAATATGTTCAAAGGCCTTTGTTGCTTCTGGAGTCCATGAAAATGCATCTTTCTTCAATAATGTTGTTAGAGGTGCTTCTATTCTCCCATAATTCTTAACAAACTTGCGATAATACCCTATCAACCTGAGAAATCCTCGCAGATGCTTTATGGATGTGTGAATTTTCCATTCCTCAATGCCTTTAATTTTTTCTAGGGTCTACCTTAACACCTTCATGAGATACAATATGAGCTAGATACTCCACCTTTTGTACTCTAAAGAAACATTTGGAACTTTTTGCATATAAATGTTTCTCCTCCAATAGTTTGAGCACCCTGTCAACATGTTGAACATGATCCTTCCAAGACTTCTTGTAGTATACCTAGGGGGATAGTATGGGGTACAGAGGGAGGTACCCAAGGGAATAATGTAATAATGGGATGGGCCATAGTTAATAAATAAAGTGGTTAACCCGCATCATGTAAGGGACCACAAGTAGTTAGCAATAATGTGATAAGCCCATGGTATTAGATGTATGGTATTGAGAGAACCATGATAATGACCCATGGTATTGTAGGTATGAATCATATATAGAGGATAGAGACCCCCCATTGATGGATGTCAAGGAATATTGTATGAACAAGCATATGGCTTGTCGAGTGTTCTCATTCCTTAAGGAGTGATTGTATAGTGTTACCCTACCTCAAGGGTTTGATATTAATAAAGGTCTGAAGTTCATCTATTTCTCTCTTGATATTTCTTGGGTATATTTCCATTATCATATATTTGCAGGTCATATCTATTACAAGTGGTATTGGAGCACTTTCTTGGGCAAAGTGAAGAAATTTTCTTATTATTATTTTTTGCAGGAAATTTTTGGGTTGACAAGTTTGCAAATCAGATCTGTAACTTGTGGTGCAAAATTTGAAGAAATAAATTACAGATTTGGATTCTTTGCAAAAAATACCCAATTAAAAAAATCGGCCAAATCTAAGTTTGGATGAGGGAGATATTGTTGACAACGGCTCTCCAATTAATTATTGTCATTTTTTTGGGGAATTTTGAGAAACTAATTACATATCTCAGATCCTCTTGAAAAATTACCCAATTTCAAAAAAACAAATCGGTCGAATCAGAGTCTGGATAAGGGAGATATCGCTAATTTAAAATCAGCTATTTTTTCAGAATTTTTTGTGACTGTGGGACAGTTGCAACACAAATTTGAAATTCCAGTGCCTGCATCAGGATTTCTATCACAAGAGAAGATGCAGAATGAACGTTCCATTTCCGAAAATAGGTCATAATAAGGATTTTGAGCAATATTGACTGAACTGGGCCATTTTAAATTTTCGCCAAGTGATTTTTTCAAAACCCTCTTCATGGCTTCTAGCAAGATTATTTCTACAGGAAAAAATGATGGGCTGACTACTGAAAATTTTATAGAATTTCATAAGTTTGACTTCCCAAGGTGTTGGAAGGACAAAATAGGGTACTATTTGAAAGATGAGGCTGCTATATAGTGGAAATCACTTGACATTGAGATTCTAAAGTTATGTCATGCTGATGAAATTGAAAAACTATTTTTGGACAAATGGTCTCATACTGGAAAGAAAGAAACCAAAAAACCTAGCAAACATTTTATTTTTATAGGAAAGAAGGAAACCAAGAAACCTAAAGGGTTATTTTCTGTTGGTATCTCCTTATTACAGGTTCATGGATTGATTCAGAAGGAGAAGATCATTGTGTCTATAAATCCTAGCTGCAAGCATACTTTATCAATGTTAATTTGGCAAAAAATTTGCAAGTTCCAGCAAAACACATTGAAAACACACAGGTTGATAATGAGGATGTTCAAGTTTATAAAGATTTGAAGCTTTTTATGGATAAGTATGTGTTGCATTGTGATTTTTATACTTCTGATATGGATAACATGGATGTTGTTTTGGGATATCCTCGAATGGAATTTGTGGGTACTATCAATATTAATGTGCAGAAGAAATTCATGAGGCTCTGGTATAAAAAGAATAAAATTACATTGCAGGATATTTCCATTAAGACCCAAGCAGAGACTATGGAGGCAGAAGCACAAATCTCTAATGACACTGACACATCAGATGATGATCCTTTGATGGTCGACAACCAAACAAAAACATCAAACCAGGTACCAGAAAAATAGGTAGAGTCCAAGGAGGCTGAAGCATAAAATGTTACAGATAATGATACATCAGATGAGGAATCCGTGGTTGAGGTGATACTAGAATATAAGCAACAATAATAGATGCCACAACATGTACCAGATACCAATCAGGATCCATTAGGTGGTGAATTAAAGAAAGATCCACCGTTGGTCAAAACTTCAGCATATCACCACCCACATCACCCTGCAAGAAAACAACCAACACGATGGCAACAAATTAGCCACAAGGAAAACAACCACCACATGACAGACAGAGAGGGGCGACGATCCAACCACAACACATTAACACAAAAGAGCCTCCAGGTTCAACTTCCATCTCAAGCGAGCGAGGCACCAACTAGATCGAGGGTTCACCTTTCTCTTGGATGGCTAGATGCACATGCATGGTACCATTGGACTACTCTTTTGAGTAGATCTTATTATTTGTGTTCTTCTTATGTTTCAGGGACAAAACATGTTTAAGGAGGTGGAATGTAGTATACCTAGGGGGGATAGTATGGGGTACAGAGGGAGTTACCCAAGGGAATAATGTAATAATGGGATGGGCCATAGTTAATAAATAAAGTGGTTAACCCGCATTATGTAAGGGACCACAAGTAGTTAGCAATAATGTGATAAGCCCATGGTGTTAGATGTATGGTATTGAGAGAAATATGGTAATGACCCATGGTATTGTAGGTATGAAACCGATATAGAGGGTAGAGACCCCCCATTGACGGATATCAAGGAATATTGTATGAACAAGAATATGGCTTGTGGAGTGTTCTCCTTCCTTAAGGAGTGATTGTATGGTGTTACCCTACCTCAAGGGTTTGATATTAATAAAGGTCTAAATTTCATCTATTTCTCTCTTGTTATTTCTTGGGTATATTTTCATTATCATATATTTGCAGGTCAGATCTATTACACTTGTTGTAGATTAGTATATCATCAAAAAATACTAACACAATTTTCTAAGGGTGGGTTTGAAAATGGAATTCATCAAACCTTGAAATGCAAAAGGTGCATTGGTAAGGCTAAAAGGCATGACCAAAAATTCATAATGACCCTCATGAGTTCTAAATGTTGTTTTCGGAATGTCTTCAGTATTCATTCTGATTTGATGATATCCTGAATGAAGATCCAACTTGTTGAAGTAAATTGATACATGCAATTCATCCAATAATTCATCAATAACAAGAATGAGAAATTTATCTTTAATAGTGAGCTTTTTGAGCTCCCTATAATTTGGACACATGCACCATGACCCATCCTTGTTGTGCACCAATACAAACTGGAGCAGAGAAAGAACTTTGACTAGGTTGAATTATACCAGCCACTAGTATTTCTGCAACCATACGTTCAATTTCACTCTTTTGGGCATAGGGATATCTGTAGCCTGATGTTTGGAGGAACATTTCCTGGAATCAAATGAATAACATGATCACGAATAGGTGGGAGGCCTTTGGGAGTCTCAAATACCTTGGAATGATTGTCCAAGACTTTTTGGAGATCTAGAGAAAAAGATGATTTTGATGTGGGAACCTCTAGCGAACATAATTGTGCAATTACGCCTCGTTTTTCTTTCTTTAGAAGATTTGTCATTCTTTTAGAGTTGATTATATTTCCCAGTTTCCATGTGATACCCCTTAGTTCAACTTCCTTTACTTCTGAAGAAAATTTCATGAAACATTATTGAAAATTAAAGCTATTGCATCCAAGGATTGTAGCCATTAGACTCCTAGTACAACATCATCACCACCCATTGGAATGGAAAGCATTGGGATATTCAATACATATTCTCCCAACGATAGCTTGATATTATGGCACTTTCTAGAGAAATTTATGGTTCCTCCACTTGCAACCATCGCTTGGCACTCTGCTAGATATAGGAAGCAATTCAATTCCTTAGCTATCTTACAATGAATAAAATTATGGGTACTTCCCGAATCATCAACACTATTACCTTTTTTTTTGGAGAATTCCTTCTATCTTGATAGTTTGAAGAGTGGTAATTCCGACCAATGCATTACAAGATATGGTCAGATTCGTTTCTTCTTTCTCTAGGGTTTGTTCCTGATGTATATCCTCTTCTTTTGACGTTTCTTGTTCCTTTTCTTCCTCCTCTTCACAACCTATGTAAAATAATTTATTCTCGGCACACTTATGACCTTTAGTGTATTTTTTGTCACAACTATAACAAATCCCTTTTGCTCTTATTTGTTCCAATTGTTGTGGTGTCAACCTTATAAGTTGTGGAAGGCTAGGGGAAACAACACTTCCACCTTTATAGTTCTGAGTGGTAGGCTTATTTGTTGCCACGATTTTTCTTTCCATTTTTCTTGCCAACCTGAATGCCTTCTCCAATGAATCAGGCTCCCAAAGGAGAAACTCATGTTGGATGTTATCCTTTAAAGTCCCTATGAACACATAATCCTATGTTCCGCTAGAATATCTTTTACCCTTAATGTGATCCATCATTGAACCCTTTTGTTTGAGATTTATCCATTGGCTAAAAAAAGTGTTATTTTTGGTATCCTCATAATGTGCTATCATTTCTTCTACAAAAATTTCCCAAGTGACAATTTGTTTACGTGAGCAAAACCATCGATACCATACAACCTAGTTTGGTTCCAAATATAAAGTTGCAATGCATACCTTTTGTGTGTTTTTCACATTATGGAGATCGAAATATTTCTCCATCTGTGGTATCCATGTTACGGGATCCCTTTCATCGAACTTCCTCATATCGATCTTTCGAACATGGTGGGTATTCAATCCACCGTAAGAGCCTATGAAATCTTGATTAACATTTATTTTGTTCTCATCATGATTTTTCTCTACTACCTTTTCATCATTAGGAGGCCTTTCTTGTAGCAACTTTGTCAAACTTTCCTTCAAACCTTCCACATCTTTCTTCAAATATTCAATGTTGTCATTCTTTGAATCATGATTATCATTTATTTTGTTCTCATTCTAAGTTTTCTCTACTACCTTTTCGCCATTAGGAAGCCTTTCTTGTAGCAACTTTGTCAAAACTTCCTTCCAACCTTCCATGTCCTTCTTCCAATCTTCAATGTTGTCTTTGATACCATCCATCTTAGCTTCCATGCCTTTCTTTAAACCATCCATCTTATCTTCCATGCCTTTCTTTAAACCATCCATCTTATCTTCTATTACTTTTTTGTGAGAGTGAAATTTGTTGCACTTCGTCTCGTAATTTTGATATATCATGTTGCATTTCTTCCTCTTCTTCATGAGTCATGCTAGAGCTTTTAGGTTGATTACTAGGTGTTTCCATTTTCTATCTTTTTTCACTTTGTAGTAGCTCAATATTGAATCTGATGTATATCTGAAATTTTGGATCTCCAAGGTCTATAGTTGTGAACTATGGTAACACTCTGCATCCTCTTTCCAATGCCCCTAGTTTGATCGAAATTGGATTCTCCTAGAAAAAGTTATGCTCAATTTCCCAAGATGACCTCATTATACACTTTTTCAGTAGAGAGAACTTGTACGAAGTGCCACGTGTCACTATTTCAACCTTTGGACATGTAAACAATGCACCGAAAACTACAGTTTGTCCTCTTTCTATAACTTCTTACGAAATTCCAATATAATACTCAGAGAGTAAGTTATGACGGTTTTCCCAAGGTCACATGTTTGGGATGTAATTTGGGAGCCTGCAAAAACCCTAACTTCCTTTGATCATATCTCCGAAAATATAGCGAGAAAATATCTGACATTCAGACCCGGGGATCATTGAGATTTTAGCTCAAATAAGTTTTTTTTTTTAGCTTCTGAAGCATCGCGTAAAAAAAGTTATAGCCAAAATGCCACGATGGCTTGTTTTGGAGCAGCGAAACCCTATAATCGAAACCTCGGATACCAATTGTTATGAAACCAACTCACAAAAAGATAGAAAAGATAGATCAACGACTTCAGAATCAGCCTCTTAAAGGGAAAAACCTCCTTTAAATTACACAAATGAACAATTCTTGGATGATACAAATGACAAAATCTCCTTTCTATATATAGGAGTCTAAGGGGTCACAATCTAATCAAAGCCTACATAACAATAATAATATAAGGGCACAACAATAACAATAGTGGGCTTCTATGGGGCACAATAATAAAAATACGGAGACAATTGGGGCACAATAATAACAATAAGGGATACAATGGAAATAGTAATGGGGGAATCACTAGTATTATAGGGACCTAACAGCACACTTCAGGATGGACCAAGGGAGAACACTGTGGATTTATGGCAACCAAAGAGGCAGGTTGAGGGGATGGACACTAAGTGAACACACTAAGCAGTTATGGGAGATAAGGGAGGCTAGGAAACTGCACAATTGTGCATATCAACAGCTCAAGGGATGAGCTTAAGGCTAAAGATTGTGAAGTGTGTAGTTGAGGCTAGGCTCGGAGGATATATTGTGCAATTCTAGGAGGCAAGGTCGGGCTTGAGCACTGTAGTTGTGAAATGCACAGTTTTATGCTTGAGAAATGAAGTGCCAAAACGAATAGTTCTGGCCTTGAGCACTGAGGTTATGAAATGCGTAGTTCTAGGCTTAAGCACTGAAGTTGTGAAATGTGCAGTTTTGGAGGGTTGGATGAGGCTAGGTTGCCGGGAATTTTTTGAAATTTGGCTAAGTGTGGGACTGAATAGACTTTTGTGAACAATGATATAACTTAACTGTGATCACACACTTGAAAAATTTTGACAACACAACAACATAGATCATATGGAACGGATTAACAACATATTTCCCTTAATGCAATAACTTTGCGACAACTTTATGGTAAGTGTGACAGTAAAGGTACACATTGCGATGATCGTGACGACACTTGTATGAAAATGTCTAAAAATTTTGGAATGAGTGCGACTGATGTTTACATGGATAGACTAGCTCATTCACAAAAAGATAACCCCTTGAAACCACTAGAACGAGCATGCATACATTGTGCGAAAACTAACATGCGAAAAGATGTCAATTGCTAAAGTGCGAATGAATCTTGTGATATGTGAACGGCAGTGAAAGTAACACATGCCATAGCAAAGATAACATGAAAAAGAAACTAATTAGAGTGAAGGCATGTGAAAGCAACAACCAAGAACATGAAAATGACACTCGCAAAAACAAAGGTGCATGAAGGCGACAGTTTGCAAAACTCACTGAAATGGAAGAATGAACACAAATAGAATGTGATAAATTGTCATTATTAGTGTGCACTGATTGTCGACATGGATTGGACATTGCACAGGAATTGTCTTGATGGAACGTGCTATACTTGTCCAAGCTTGCGTAAAAGGATGCGCTCATGAACTTGTTGCGAACTGAGCAAGTGACTTCGACAATTCTGATCCAAGAAGGGGGCTTAAAAGAATCAAATGACCAAGAAGTGACTATAGAACGATCGATCACAAGATCCATAGTAGGCTCCAAAATTTGAGTGTATGAAAAATTTTGGAGGGTGTCTGTTGCAGTGACAACACTTTGCGACACACTGGTAGAACTTCAGCTTCTCTTCCTTGGTCAATTCTTTTGTGAAGGGTCTAGGTCTTCAGGAAGTATTGGTTGATTGTTTATATTACCATGGCTTCCCACTTACTCCATGCATAAAAATAGTCCCCTGCATTCCTTTACTTATTTAAACACAAACAAAATATCATATATCACACAGCATTTCAAATCAATATAGGGTAATGAAGTTTGCGAGTTTTAGATTTTCAGAGGATAGTTTTTCATCTCTAGTGTTGCTCTTCTGCCATTAAGCCTCGACAATAACCTGATGGAGTCACTACACGAACACAAAAATTGCTCCACTTCCAGCGAGCTCAAACAGTACCCTAGTGGAGTTACTTGCTTCACCTCTCTGCGTAGGAAGCTTTTCTCTTCTTTCACCTTTATTTATTTATTCAAAGAGGACTGTGCATCAACACTTATTTATTTATGGGTGGAAGAGGTTGTTGGCTTATTGGGGCCTGACCCATGTTCAGAGTTGATTTAGCTAAACAAATCTCGGTACTATTGGCCCTTTCGACAATAGTCCGCGGAGCGTGGACTGAGGTCTCACCCGAAGTGGTATGGGAGGGTGCTAGAGCCAGGTTTCCACACCCTGGAGATGTCCATTGAGTTCAAGTGGTCAGCGGTTTGACCCAGAGCGTAGGTTGCTTTACACACCTTCCTTTTCCTTGCAGCCTGAGATGTTGCCTTCGTGCAGCCCTACTCAGGGGCCGAATGTTGTTATTACCCAAGTCCTTACTAGCATTCCAGTGTTAGTTGATTATCTTAGCCTACTAGAGTGCTTTAAGTCTTAACAACATAAATCATTCATATAAGTGCACGCAGTAAATAAACAGTATATATATAAAACATGCATTAATCCCAGAACAACTACACAAATTGGTAATAAAACTTCTCTTATTAATTTCTTCCTCGGTTACAAACTCAACTCTGCCCTGCACACTCAACTGCAAGGGTTCGTGCACTCAATTGCAAACTACTAGGCCTCTGCGCACTCAGCTGTAGAGCCTTCTCCTACTCTATGACCCAAAGACACACATAGTCACTCAGACTCTTCTTCCTTACTCATTACATCCATGCTCTCTTTTACACTTAGAGCCCCGCTCTATTTATACAATTCCATGGTTCGTGGACCATGGGTAGGCTGGAATTACATTACAAGAATAGGGCAGACAACCCTATGACTCTATCATACATTTTGTGCTCTGCACCCACAATTCGCAGAGTCTTTACAACAATATCAGGTCAAAACTTGGGCTTTGAGCCCCAAAACATGCCTTGGGAAGATTCCATGCCAAACAGGCCCACAACACAAACATCGCGACTCACCCTCGAGTCACTCTGTTAGCACGACGATCTTGGTATGGAGTCCCTCCAACTGTTCTTGAACTGTTCTGAGGTTCGTAGAGCACTGAGCTGCTACTTGCTGAATCTGTTGCATCTGTTGTTCCGAGACCTCGGTTTCTAGGGTGCTTCTCTGCATCTGTGCATGCATCCCTTGTATGTACGCGAGATTTCTTTCGATGGCTATTGTGATAGTGAAAGCCTCGTCGATCCAAGGCTAGACCCGCGCTTTGAGAACTACCTCCTTGTGTCGCGCCTCATCCACCTGCTCTTTCAATGCTTAGCTTGCTACATCTTTGCAAGCCTCTGGGTGAGGACTATTATCTGTGCAGTTCCTCGGACACTGTCGTATTGTTGTTGGATTTCTCACGCTTCTATCTCCAAGCGCTAGATGTTGGGGTCCTCCTACAAGGTCATGAGAACCTCAAGTGCTTCTTCCAACATGCTGGTGTAGTCTCGCACTGCACCTCCCATTTCTTCCAATCCCACTATGATAGCGCTCACACGTTGTTCTCTGACTTCTGGCGGAGTGGATGGCTACGCCTTTAACCGTAGCTCGACGATTTGAAGATTTATCTCTAGCTAAACCTTGGTCATTTCTTCCCTGGCCTCATGGACTCCTATCGCTAACCTGTGGATCCACACCTCTACTGGTAAATCTGCTGGGATGGCTAGCTTCGAGATGCTTCAGCAAGCATCATCTACCACCTGCACCAACTGTTGATTTTGCGATAATAAGTCATCGCGCTGCAACCTGAGTTGTTGCATGTTTATCTTTTTCTCAATGAGGACTTGGATCGCGCGGCTCTCCTTAGCGCACAACTCCACCGTTATCCCATCCTGTAATAGATATAGTGTCTCACATGGGAAGGGCGGCCAAATTAAGGCCAAGGCCTTTCATCATGCTAACCAAAAATCTATCAGCTTCATTCGCTGTCACTAGGGCCCCTTTCGGCAACACTATTGTGTTTGCCATCCATGAGCACAACATCTACTCTACTGTCGAGGATCTTGCTTTGAGGTGGGTTGAAAGAGTACCTGCCTGAAGGGGACGCACTTGTAACTCCTACAACTGCACTCTAAGGGCCCCCAATACAATCTGGTGCTCCGGCATAAAATCCTGAAGAGCCTCATTTGTGACATCACGCACCATCTCGCCGATGTCATGCAGATCACCCTCCGTTAGGGTGATTGGGTCAATGGCCAATTTCGAGGCCTTGACCTTCTTCCTCGGTCCTGCTAACTCTTCCGTGTGTGGGAGTTTCAACTGTGTGGATGTGGTCCCTTAGTACACACTCCCTTCTGTTTTTTCTTCTTCCTCTGCCTCTTGCCCCTGCGAGGGTGTTGCTTGGCGCTAGCCCGCCTTCGCAGTTGCTTCCTGTGCTGCTACGACTACTTCTGTGGCCTTTTTTTGCTCAGAGGCTTTCTGTGCCGCTTCCCGCGCTACCCATAAAGCTACTATTGTTTCCTTCCACCTTTTCTTGGCCAATTGTGTGACATGTAGCTTGGCATCGTCCTTCTTCTTCTGCGCTACTAACTTCTCAAGTTACGTAATGTCTGGTGTGCGCCATTCTGGTGGCCATGCCTCTAAGACATTGAAAATGGCATCATTAGTGGCTACAAAGGGTAGTTGTGTCCACTGCTTCTTTGAATCCTTTCACGCCCTAATGTATATATTATGCATATCTGCCTTAACATCTGCAACACTCTACAGACTATTGTACGCTGTGGGCAATAGGCACGACTTCCAATTGATCCACATCCGAATGTTTATCTCCATGAGCACCCAGAAGATCTTGTTGTCGTGTATCCTCTTCGCATCCTTTGTGGCCTAGAGCGAAGCATACTTCGTGGCCTCTGGTAAATCTCTGTCAATTATGGGGAATTGACTATCCTCCAGCAATTCCCCTACTATGAGCTTTATGGATAGCAACAGCCATGCATAGTGGAAGGTTTTACCCTGCTCCTAGGCTTCACTACAATTCTTTAGGAATTTCGTGCAGAGGAATTCAGCCTAGTTAAACTGGACCCCTTCCATGCACTGCTTGGCTAGTGCAATCACTGGTGCAAGTACCTCGTCTGCGTGGAAATTTTGCATCACTTTGCCTACCAGGATTTGGGTTGCTACGCGTACCGCTTTATCCTTAATGTTGGAGATGGCGTAGCCCCTCTTCTTCTTCTCCCACTTGTACTTCGTCTTCATGACCTCTGTGAGGGCCAAATCACTACCCTTCCCTTCCGATATGGTCGCGGGGTCCTCTCCTTTGTATGGTAGCCAGGAAATGCGATGAATTAGGTCTGTCGTGATGGGGATGGGCTCCTCCAGCCATAGATACCCATCATGCACCATGCAGAGCAGCTACTTGATGACGAAAATGGCTATTGGGGCGCAGTGGAAATGCGGCACCCATAGTAGGTTCAGCAGCCTAGCCTTTTCCACTTTGTGCAGCCACTTCTATGGTTCTAACGTTGTCACCACCCCCACGGTGTTCTGCTTCATGAGGTTCCTAATCACAAGGTGAGGGAACTTCTCGTGGTCAGCAAGGTCCCAATCTTCAAATTTCATGGTTGGCACACAGCCCAGGTGCGTGCCTTCAAACATAATGTCATCTGGGAGGAGTAGGGTCTGGAGCTAACTCTTAGTCTTATCCAGGTCCTTAGGCACTTTGGCCTTCCCTTTTCGCAAGGGGACATAGGTGGGCAGTTTTGTCGTAGAGTTCGTAGGTGGAACATCCTCCTCCATGCCTTCATCTTCTTCCTCTGCGATGATGAGGGCCTACAAATCTTCTTCTTCCTCATCTATTTCTTCATGACAGCTTTCCCCTTCTCTTCCATCGATAGTTTGCTGCACAGCGGATTTTGCGGGGACACACGTACAAGAGCCATAACTTGTTTATCCTTCTTGGGTCTTGGCATACGCGGTGATTTCGGGATTTCGGCCACAATCGTGGTGCCTGCTGGAACATCCTCCACAGTTGGGGCCTGCGTGGCCTCGCCAGTAGCTACCTCTTGTAGGTTTTAACCCCGTACAAAAATTACCTGCATACGAATTCTAAATCACAGAAAAAATAAACAATGCGAGAGCATAACACATAAAAAACACATATGCACAGAGATTTTACCCTGGATCCCAAAACCGGGACTACCAGCTTGATTTTTCATTATGTTCCTTTCAATGTTACAATACATATTTATACATGCCGAAGCATCCAATACCATGG
>APFE030554957.1:67495-103773 GCA_000404065.3 Pinus taeda | reverse complement strand
TTAGATTAGTACAAAGTCCCTAACTTGTCCCATAAAGCCTTCGCCGTAGCTTCCCCTGATACATTCAACAATACTAAATCTGAGACACACAATCGTATTGTGCTCTTTGCCTTCCGATCCAACTTCTTCCATTCTTCATCGGTCACCCCCGTTGGTTTAGTACCCAGATCTACCGCGATCCACTGATCTTTATCCACCAACAGATCCTCCATCTTGAGTTTCCACAACTCAAAACTTTGGCCATTGAACTTCTCAATCTCTATCTTTCTGCTGCTCGCCATCTTCTTTCACCACCAGAATCGATCTCGCAGATCTCCCACTGAACAAGGTTTACCACAGGCCCGAGCAAAACCCCTCAGCAACAAAGGCGTCCCCTTGAAGCCAAAACAGCTCTAATACCAAATGTAGGTTTTAACCCCGTACAGAAATTACCTGCATATGAATTCTAAATCACAGAAAAAAATAAACAATGCGAGAGCATAACACATAAAAAACACATATGCACAGAGATTTTCCCCTGGATCTCAAACCCGAGACTACCAGCTTGATTTTTCATTATGTTCCTTTCAATGTTACAATACATATTTATACATGCCGAAGCATCCAATACCATGGACCGAAAACCACCGCGTCCAAAACCATGGACCGAAAAACCATCGCGTCCAAAAAACATCTGCGAAAATCATGCACAAAACCATAGGTGGGTCCGCCCAACCTAACATAGGGTCCAAAAAGTGGGGTTACGGGTACCCCTCAAACCCCCTGTTAACTATGTGGAAAGAATATAACACAACCCAACACCTCTTCTATTCCCAGACCATCCTTAGTTGTTGTGATCGTATCTGGGCTGCAATCGATCACTCACAAATTTCGAGGCTTAATCAATGCTCGGCTAACAACACTCAGGGTTTTGCTCAACCACTCAATTCGCAAATGACCAAGTGTTGTTTGTTGGGTAGCCCTTTACATTTTATAGCGCCTTTTGAATTCGAATTTGACCCTTCCCCCCAATTTCGGTTCATTAATGCATTCTTGGCGAAATATTTTCCCAAATATTGCCCATAAATCGCGTCTTAAATGTCTATCACCTACTCTATTTTCCCTCAATTCAATCATCCCATCATGAACAATGAATTCAACAGTCATTTTCTGGCCAATCTGCGTGGTAGTGTAGTCCCCCGAGCGCGGTCGCAGACTTTGTGACTCTCTGCTTCTGCATGCATCTCCAACATCGCGCGGCTTCTGGGCAGGATAGTTTATAGTCCCGCGCTCCCTTCCAACTGCCTGGAGTGCTAAGATTGTCCTTCTCTTGGCTAGTCAGGTGGTCGCACCACCCGTGTGGAGCTCCATATTGTCCTTCGTCATGGTTCTTGGAGAATTCTCATATTTATTGTTACAGTCGGCATCGCCATGTCACCATTTGCAACGTGCTACCCTAGTCACTATGCTTAGAAATATGCGATTTAATCCAAGGCATCAGACTGATCAATTCGTGGAAATAGGCCTTAGCCCTGTTATCGTGATCGCACGTCTCTTGCCTTACCATTCTAGTCTTTTTACCAATAAAGTCTTTCTTTATTTTGTCCTCCATCTTCTTGATTGTCGCGTTCATCACAATGCTTTTCTTCCTTAATTGTACCCTTTCCTTTTCAAGTTTGTGGAGTCTAAGATTACCCTGTTGGATCTCTTCCTCAAGTCTCGTCCGTTTTGTTTCTTGCGGCTATGTGATCCCTTCTTTTCGAGCCGCACGAACCATCATATTTAAGGGTACTACTCTACGTGGACTAGGCTTTGCATGCCCCATAGGGATGATAGCTTGTGCTTCATACTTTAGCTTTGGGAGTGCTCGCACGGTCAGGGTTTTGCCCATGGTTCTATAAGCCCATAGAACTAATGGTACACGTAGGTCCCAGTCAGTTCATTTCACATGGTGGACCGTGTTCAATACTTCGCATACTTTTTCAAAGGCTTCCACATGGATAATCTTTAGCACGCTTGGTATTATCATACTTTGTCGCTCGCGCATCGTCTCGCCTGCTTTTGCATATTGGTCCTGTTTCCTATCACAAGGATGGTGTGCGTTCATATAGGTTGCATACCATATGCCTATACCCATATGGAGAGGTGGGTGTGTAGGTTGCTTTGGCCGTCATACCCGGCTTTCATCCTCATCTGACTCTTTCCAAACTGTATGAACATCATCCTTATGCATTCATGCCAATCCTCAAAAATTATTTGATGCGTAGCACACCATCTTGTGGGCGTAGCACTCAGTGCCCATTTTAGAGCATCAAGACTCTACTATTCCGATACTTCTCTTTCAAACTTGTTCAGGAAATCATCCACCTCGCTCAACCCGTCATACATAGGCAGATCTCTTACCTATGTTTTCACGCAGCAAGTGACCTCATCATCATGTTGCAGTTGAGCGTGGTTACCTCGTGTAACCAGTTCTGCCATCGTTCTATTTCCTCGTCTGAATCTGAGGTGCAGGAGCTTTCGCGCTCCTACGATATCCTGCCATTCATGGTTGGATTTACCTAGTCTTTCTCCCACGCAGTTATCTTGTAGATACAATTTATATCATCGTCGCAGTCGCAGTCGTAGTAGCGCACCAGTTCTATGTAGTGCAATCCTTCCTCAGGGTCTAATGGTACCACTACGCGTAGTGACTTTTTCTAAAAAATCATCTTGCGGTTCTTTAGATTTATCACTCCATTCATGTCAGTGGCCCAATCTATTCCTAGTAGCATAGGATAGGGATTGATGTCATCAACAATCTCTATCACTTTGAAATCTACAAGCACGCTCACACCTTCGATATCCACCGTTAGTCCCTGCAATCTTCCCATGGGTAGGATATTTTGCTGGTTTGCCATTCGCAGCTAGATCGATGACCATTGCAGTGCAGGCCTATCCATGCACTCCCATGTCTTCATTGGCAGGACGTTCGCGTCCAATCCTAGATACAGAATCACTTGATCCATTTCATATTCCCTGGTCTGTGCGGTCAATCTCATCTCTCTTATTGTTCACGTTGTGCGCTTTTCGAGCTTGCGAACTATGCACAGTTCTCCTAGTGTGGTCCCAACACATCAAGTGATGAGTTCTTGCAATCCCTTCACAGCTTTGCTATCACGCAGCAGCTTCATGCATGTCTCCAGAAAGGTATTAAGCATTGATGGGTCCATCTCCGGTTCCATTTTGTCTTTACTACCTGAAGTGGATGCCTCCATGAAGCTCTTCTTAGCTTCATGAATGTCTCCTTGGTGCACTCCAAATCAAATTATGGTTCCTTTGTTGGAGCTTTTCAAACCCAGGCACTCTCTTCAGGTTGCTTGCCTTTGTCATCTCCTGTTTGGATGCCACTTTGGAGTACGATGTTTACATTTTAGTCTTCCTCGTGCAGCTTAGACCTCATCATTTGCAAGTTCTAAGTCGGGGATGGTTGGAGTGTTCCTTTATCGTGCAACCTTGCCTTCAACGTGGGACAGTCCTCTATCTCATGATCAAATTGGGTACAATATAAACATGATTCTCTTATCGGATTTGTACAATTGGAGGCATAATGCCCTAGCCCTCCGTAATTGTAACAAATCCATTGTCCGCGTCCCCTTCCTAGTCCCATTCCACCTCAACCTCCTCCACGCCCCTGAAATCCAATGCGCACCATCCCTGCATTTTGATCAAGGGCTTGCATTTCATTCTAAACTCTGAAGGTAGGAGTCTGATCCATCATCATTTCATAGCTTCTATAGGTATGCTCATTGTGGCCTACTGACCTGTAGAAATTACATAACAGCTACTGGGACATCTGCGTATACTTTTGTAATAGGTGGCAGTTATCTGTAGCATGCTTCCCTCCCATCTGAAAAATCATGCACCATAGTGTAGGCTTCACGCTTAGTCCTGCTTATGCCTCTGGTCTCAATGGCATTGGCCTTCCTCTTGCCAGGTAGTTTGAGAAGACTAGACAATGGTCTTTATCATGTCCTTGGCCTTTGCACTTTATACACCATACCTCCTCACGCGCTTCTAGACGAGTTGTCCTATCATGCTTCAAACTCTACATCTCAAGACACAATTTTTTCAACTACGCGTGGATCTATTGCACTCCCAAATTAGGATCTTGTATTGGGGTCTCGTGCAGTTTCATCATGATCTCCAAAGCTTCTGCCTGAGTGGATGGCTTCTGCAATGACAACGCGATCCTTAGATGTGTTGTTAGTGATGCTACAAACCATGCACAGTGTTTCCCATCCGTCAAGGTCATGTTGGCTTCCCAAATCATACCCTTCAGTCTTTAATCTAGCTCCTAGGGGGTCTCACCTGGAGGCATTTCGATTTCCTTAAATCCAATAATCGACTGTGTCTCTGATTTTGGCCTACTAAATTCCCTATTTAGCGTTGCTTGGATATCTATGATCCCTGCGTTTGGATTGTCATTGGAATGCTTAATGTACCACGTCAGTGTGTGATCCTGCAATGCACTTACCAGTGTCGCCTTCTTTATATTGTCATTCGTGACTCCCTGTGCTTCCCATATAGACTTTACCACAAACCAAATTTGGTTTGGATCTTTGTTCCCTACTCCTTTGAACACCAGAAAATTTATTGCACTCATCATATTGAATTGTGGTGGTGACGGAGGCGGTGTGGGAGAAGATGTGGTTGAAGATGGTGAAACTGGTGGTGGTGTGGGTGGGGGTGGTATGCACAGAATTCGTTGCCTTATTAGACTAATCACACTACTTGGTGAAACTTTCGAGAGCTCTTCCTCACTCTCCCTTGGAGGTGAAATCAAGGGACTAGTCTCTAATTCTGTGCTACCCTCATTTTTGTAGATCTTCCCACTTGGCATTTTAATCCAAGTGTTCAAAGATTTAACGTAATTACCTCACAGACCTTTAAGGAAGCGTCGTTCTACCTCATTGTAGCTGACTGAAGTATCTACCGTGAACTCTGTGATAAACCCTCCTATAATCTAATCGAGCCAATGGTCCACAGTGTGCACGATCTTATCTTCCAATGCTTCTAGTCTACGCACCAACCCTGGAGTCCACATAATAGGTTTGTCGAGCCTACACCTTCCCTAACTGTCTGCTAACTTCGCGACTCGTACAACTTAGAGGGGAAGGATGCAAATAAAATTTCGTGGATTTCAGTGTATAAGTAGCGCTCTAACCACTCTTCCTTCAATACTCATGGATTCTTGTTTTCCTATGCCACGAATTCGTGAATCATTTTGTCCAACCACTCTTCAATTTCTTTCTTTGTCAGATTCTAGTGACATGACATCAGACATCTCTTATGTAGATCCCGGTCTCGGAAACAGAACCATTTGTTGGCTTAGTGGGGCCTGACCCAGGTTCAAAGTTGATTTAGCCAAACAAATCCCAGTACTACTGGACCTTTGGCAACAGTCAACGGAGCGCGGACTGAGGTCTCATCCGAAGTAGTATGGGAGGGTGCTAGAACCAGGTTTTTGCACCTTGGAGATGTCTAATGAGTTTAAGTGGTTCGCGTTTTGACCCAATGCGTAGGTTGCTTCGCTCACTTTCTCGTTCCTCGCAGCCTGAGATGTTGCCTTCGTGCAGCCCTACTCGAGGGCAGAACGCTATTATTACCCAATTCCTTACTAGTATTCCAATTTTAGTTGATTATCTTAGCCTACTAGCGTGCTTTAAGTTTTAACAACATAAATGATTCATATAGGTGCGCGTAGTAAATAATAGTATATATGAAACATGCATTAATCCCATAGAAACTACACAAATTGGTAATAAAACTTCTCTTATTAATTTCTTCCTCAGTTACAGACTCAACTCCACCCTGCGCACTTAGCTACAGGGGTCTGCACACTCAGCTGTAGAGCCTTCTCCTACTCTATGACCCAAAGACACACTTAGTCACTCAGACTCTTCTTCCTTACTCTCTACATCCATGCTCTCTTTTACACTTAGAGCCTCGCTCTATTTATACAATTCCATGGTTCGCAGACCATGGGTAGGTCGACATTACATTACAAGACTAGGGCGGACAACCCTGTGACTCTATCATACATTTCGCGCTCCGCACCCACATTTCGCAGAGTCTTTACAACAATATCGGGTCAAAACTTGGGCTTTGAGCCCTAAACATGCCTTGGGGAGATTCCATGCCCAATAGAGGGATCCCGACTTATTGAGAGAAGGATAAGATGTCCCTTCAGAGAAGCATATATAAGACCTCTGATATTGGTTTTCTCATTAATATTTTTTCCTTGTCCTTCTTTACTTTATTGGATCAACTTGAAAACATAGAAACATAAAAAATTGATCGAAGGGATGAGGTTTCTAGAATAGACATGGAGGTCATGGTTTGACACAAGGATGTTTTAACGCAAGGATCATATTTTCCGTTGGAACATCATCGACCAAAATATGTAACCCAAACAAGGAAGAATGACACAAAGTTAGCCAAATGTTGTAGTGTTACAAATTCCTTTTCTATTTTTCCACATTCCCTTTTAGCCGACAGAGCATCTTCATGCACGGTCTCACAAAATGAAAGGAACGACAACACATAACAAGGAACCAGAACCAGAAGATGAGACAACAAATGGCTAAAGCAAACATGATGTGAAACGAAACCCAAAAGACATAAGACATACTACAGGAAATGAATGTAGGATGGATGTGTAGGTAAACTACAATGCAACTAGACCTACTCCTAACCTAACCAGCTAGAAGGTCGGGGTCATGTATAATTGAATTTCCAATGTAGCCACCATAATCATTCTCAGCCTGTAATCACAAAGATACGATCAATCAAAATAGATATAGAGTAATGTGCAAGAGAAAATATGGGAGCTTGAAAAAGTTTCACAACAAAAGGAAGGCCTTTCCTATGGGAAGAAAGGTGTGTCACAACAACTACTTTCATCCAATTCACATTTTTACCTTTTCGATGAATACCATCTTTCAACAAACCTCGGAAGCTTCTCACAGATGTGTCTCCATCTACATCGAATTCCTTAGCAAGCACAAGGGGAGATCGAAACTTGTTATTTGTGAGAGATCTTTCTAGGTAAGGTTGTTCCAACCATTTAGTGATTGGATCATAAGATTCATGATGATCCTCTTGAAAACCCTGAAATATTTGAAACGATGAATTTTCAATTAGAGGCAGGGGATTACGATGGGAATCGTTTCATGGAAAATAGATCTGATCATATTCATCAGTCATGTTGAGACAATGAGAACTTGACATAACCATTAGCAAACGCTGAAGAGCCTCAACTGGTAGACAAAAATCCAAGTAGTGAGATACTGAATGATGAAGATCGAAGGATGTAAAACAATTATCATTGAATGTATTGAAGGAAAATTGATAAGCTAAATGATAGTCATCATATATTGAATAATGATCAGATGGGATGATTAAAGCATCATATTTCCATTTTGTGATTAACCAAGATAAATAAATCTGGATAGCTTTGTGAATGGTCTAAACAATCGAACCAAGTTCCTTGCAAGCTAAATGTGATAAACCATTTTATTGTAACTAGCGACACACTATACAAGCATCATAATCATCAAAAGTATTTAAAAGGGATGCCAGCAAAAAAAATACATGAGACCAGTTAGGGCATGGTGAATGGAGAAGAACTTGATTCGTGCGATAACTCGTGCAGTCATTATTACTCATGAGGATATCCTGTGCAATGAAAGGACAAATTTGCAATATAACATTCACAAGAAGAACCAGGATCTGACTATTAAGGAATTAATTCGATAAGCATGATTCCTTCAGTCAAATATGGTCCTTAGAATGATTAACTTCGCAATTCCATGATTCTATGATAGATACACATTCCAAACTCGAGTTTGATGTGAGAGATTTGCATGAACATGAATGAACTGAAACATATTCTTGAAACCGATCAGAAGTTAAATCTTGAAAATTTAAAAGATCACACCCAGAATACCAGACATTTTTCAAAAAAAAAAATTCATCGAGTGAAACCATGCAAAGAGAAGGACTGTGCAGGAGAAACTAGATCTGACTTAGTTTAGGGGACCTACTAGAGTTGCGAGATGCTGACATAACCATCAACGGAAGTTGAAGTGACTTGATTGCCTGGTAGGTTCTGGAACTTTCAAGGATCGTAAAATTACATTTTGAAGACTGAACCAGGTCATGCATGGTTTGAGGATAACTGCTACCACTTTTTTCAAAAAGACCACTGCTCACTGGATGGAAGCCATCTTTGTAACTGATTTTACCAGATTCTTCAACTTCAACAACTAGATTACTCAAGCCAAAAGATTATTATGATCGCAAATTCAAAGATGAATAAATAACGGTAATTTCATGAGAAATTTGATTCGAAGAGTTGTC
The DNA here is from genome assembly GCA_000404065.3 of Pinus taeda. Lineage (NCBI taxonomy): Eukaryota > Viridiplantae > Streptophyta > Pinopsida > Pinales > Pinaceae > Pinus > Pinus taeda. The sequence continues at coordinate 95,391 of APFE030554957.1, read as the reverse complement.
TTCATGCAAGAGAAGAGATGATCAGGGATGGAAAGAGTACTCAATGATTTGATTGTTTTCATTTGCACCATGGATAATCTCATTGCCTTGTGTCAATTAAGAAGATAACTCATTGGTCAATTGAGAAGATAATTCGTTGGATGAAGAACTTAAAGAGCATGGAGTATCTCTGTCACAAGTAGATGCATCGCAAATGGTAGAGCACAAGGGATAGTGAGATGAAGAGGAAATTTCGGTAAGGACATCTTCTTTGACTAAATCAGATTCTATATCTAAAGTAATGTCTTCATGAGAAACTGAAAGATCAGATGATGCTCTTGGGAATTTTTTATCGCATACATCATCAAAGTCATCATCATTAGAATGATTGTTTCCCAAGGCTACGGATTGATTAAAAGAATTGTTTTCATTTATTCACTACCGATATTATAGATTGAGAATCATCCAAGAATGGAAGCACATTGCTTTCACAGGATTTTCAAAAAGAGAAGAAATATTGAAAGCATCTTCACGTTCATGCTCCTCTACCTATGTAATGTATCTACCTTGTATCTGATCGCAATTTGAACTAGTAACTTGAAAATCAAGAGAGTGTGAAAAACTAGCTAGTGGAGAAGATTGGTCATGTGGATCGTGGTACAAAGAATCATGGAATGTAGATGATAGAGGATAACAAAAATCTAGATCAAATTCGCCACTAGAGTTATGAATAGTAACATCAACTTACGGAATGGAGTTAATTTTCACCATGGGCTTCATGAGCCCTTTCGGGATTTCCTCCATTGAATACGAGTCATGACAAGTGGAAGAAGAATGAGGAAATGGATTAGGAATTTGATTAGTAGATCTCCCAACTTTATTATCATCATAAGGAGACACCCTCATTAGAACTGGAAAAGGAGGAGGAAAAGGAACAAAAGGAATAGTACGTTCCTTCTCTGAAATTATGGGTGTATGATGGTTTACAAGAGTTGGGGAAGAAAAACAATGAGGTGGTGTGTATTCATTATGCAAAGGGATATGAACCAACATTTGAACTTTTGTTTAAATAAATCCCAATCCATATTTTCTTAAGGAAATTCATATCGAAGTTGAAGGAAACGATCATAGAAATCCTCAATTGATTCATTAGGCTTAATTCTTAGTTGATTAATTCTTTTAAGAACATCTCGGTGATCATACTTTTCAATTGCTTTGTGAAGCTCCTTTGCAAGCTGGTCGAATGAATGGATCGAAGAAGTTGGTAATGTATGATACCACCTCTTAACATGACCTTCAAATGTGAGGGTGATCAATCTATCCATAAAATCTTTGCAATATATTCTGTTGGAAAGGAAAAAATGGACAACTTGAAATAGATGCTTACAAAGATTCAATTCACCCTCATCATCAACCTTAAATTGGGGTAGGTTATGGAAAAATTCTGCAAGTATGGTAAGCTTAAGCTCTTTAGAAAAACATCCCAGGATTATGATTTAGGGAAGAGCCATTTTGGATAGGAGACTCAAAGTAGACTCAACGGGCACATCCTATCGCCTAGCCCTCCTTCCAGAGCCATTGTTGATAGTGTTGGAAATCTATCAACAAAGGGGTATCCCCAATGTGAAGTCCCAATTAGGCCTCACATTGATTGGAGTAGGATCCCAATACGGAATATCAGCCCAGTTTCCATGTATTCTTATAGATTTTCCTTGGCTCTAATTGCCAGCAAGAGAGCAAGACATGTGGTTCCTTCAAAAAGAAATGGGGGTGTGTCTAATGAGTTTTCAATCTTATATGTGTCAAAATTATTTCACTATGGAGGGGAGGAAAAGTGAGCCTCTAAGATCGAGGTAGTAGTATCACCCTAGCATAGACACACACGAACTAGAAGGGTCCATACAACATCAAGAAAAATAGTCCACAGAGATGTGATGGTCATTGAAACCAATATAAAGAGGACGATATGTTTAATATCTGGTGGAATAGTCCACAAGGATGTGACAACGATAATAACAATTAGAAAACATTTTAAATATGAAGAGTACCAAAATAACCGAAATATTTCAACTAATTTAGCACAGATGAAAGAAAACATGAATTACAAACATTCACAGAATAGTCTTACAAATATCCATAATCCATGCATGAAGAACGTTTTGGCCCATAGGACTTCTCATATTAAGTAAAAGTTCCAAGACATATGTGTTACGACAAATAAATCCCTCTTGCTGATAAGAGTGATCTCCCTAGATCCTAAAGGAAACTAGAAACAAATAGACAATTGAATAACTCTTTCCCTAAGATTATTTCGTTTGAATTGTAAATATAAGATTAGGAGAATAAGCCTCTTACCTATTTGTGAAATTCTTGATGAATATCCCTAATCTGTCTCAATGATGCTTCCCAGTTCTCAAAAAGACTTGAAATCACATACATAAAAGAGATTAAAGGCATATGCAATCATAACAATTCAAACAAGCTTAATCTAATGATAAATATGATTAGAAATTGAGACTATCTTAAAGAATATGAAAAAGAATCATAAACCATTCATCATTTCAATAAGGCAATACAATGGGAAAAAGGATTCATTTATATTAATTCAAGTATAAAGAAGAGCCTTACAACCTCTGCCTTGATGTCATGAGGTTCCTCCAAAATGCTTGTAAACTTCTCCTTAGCTTATAAGCCTTCCAATCTAAATCCAACAACATAGGTGTATATTTTCTGAACCTCCCAATCTCTCTATCCTCTAGTCAATTTATAGGCCAAGAGGAAGACATTTCGGATCCAAAAGAGAAGGATTATATCCTCTAATTGGGAGATTAAGGTTCCTTGATGAAAGGGAATTAGCTCTATGATCTGAGGGGTTTGGCTCAAATAGATATGACCTAGAAGCTTTCAGTTGGGATATATTCGACCAACAATGCTTCTGGAATTCACTTTTTATTTTTACTTTTCTTTTATTTATCTGCACGGTCTATATTGAAATACAAAGTGCAGTTCTGCACAATTTCATGGATAGAAACTGCAAATGCACGAAAACTGACTAAGAAAAGCACACAGGTCATAATTAAAAAGTCATAAAGCCATTTTACCCAAAATTCACATCTTCTTCAAGGGTTTTTTATTGTTTTACTTCTAATGGAGTGTAATGGAACATGTTTGTGGATTGCGAGAGATCCATTTTAACAATCAAGTGCCATAGTGACAAAATCACATGTAATAGATTGTCCCCTAATGTGTGAAGTCTGAAGAATAAGTTTTAAAGATTGAAATGCTTTATCATGACAAATATTGGATCAGAGACAATGGTTGCAAACCTGCAAGAAACATTCAAGGATTACAATGTAATATATAATCATGACTAAGGTAGGCATTCCCATACTCAGAGTAAAACTAACTCAATGAAAAGGTGTGGAAAAACTCAAAAATATCCATAGTAGACACAGTATGGACGTAGCCATCAACTATGAATTTATCTACATAATCATGAATATATATCTCCTGCCAACCTGGATTGATGAAACTAGATCCAGGGTCTTGATCTCCATCTCTCGATACGTAGTACAAATCTAGCCATACGAGTGAATGTCTCGAAGTCGAACATGGTAGGAACCACTTGATTACCGATCAATGATTTGAACTGTTGACAACTGCGAGAGAAACCACAAATGATGACAATGTCTCTCAAGGTACTCTTAGTACGATCTATAGAGTGTTAAAAGATAATCTGAAGTCAAACACTCATAGAATCATTTGATCAAAGGCCAATGATGAGAACCTCATGTCGAAAGCGAGAAACGTGCCATTAAGGAATGCAAGATTGAAGGTACTGAAGGTTTCTAGATCAACTTCCTAGATAATGAGCTAAATTCGATAGGAAGCAACCCGTCACAGGAAATCCTACGACACGAAACACAATGTCAAGTTTTTGAAGAATAGTTTGCAAGGAATGACTCAGGGATGGCCAACATGATTGAAGGCTAAAATTTGCCAAGGAATATGAACTAAGGAACTTCTCTTGAACACATAGCGACATGACAATTGACTTGGAAGAATTTGACTCAACGATAATACTCAAAACCAGCTAAAGACTTTCAACGGGGTTTGATTAACTATAAGACAAATGGATTTGCCAACCTGAACACAGGAGTGACGGAGTGTTGTGTTCAAGAGCGACATATTGCCTTTATAATGAATGTAAAATGAATATCTTTTCCCAATTTCCCCCCACCATTACTGGAAATTACCTCTTTATTTTTTACAAGCTTGAGGAGGATAACATATGCTTGTCCTGTAAGCTCATCCTTCAGATGAGTCCTATGAATCATTTTTAATGAACCTTAAGAAGGAGTGGTTCGGTCTCATCATGCTTAATGAGTCTTATACTATTTAATTTTTCAACGAGTCTAATAAAGGGGTAACTCAATGTCATTTTCATATTTAAAGAGTTTGAAACAAACACAAAAAGAAAACTCATCCAATTCTTTCACTCTAAAATTTTAAGGAGTCTAGAGCAAGTAAAGCTCGGTGTTTTTTAGTTTTAGGGAGTCAGCAGAAAAACATAAGTAAACTCAACAATGCTATTTTTTGTAAATTTAGTCCCTCAAGCCCGAAAAAGGATAAAATAATGCGGGAAAGAACTTTATTGAACATAATTAGTCAATGTATACCATTTTTGTAAATAGTCCAGTTCAGTTTGTAAAAGGGGTAAACTTATACTGAGTGGATAGTTGTTCATTTACATTTATGAGTTCAAACAATCAAGTGCTCGATAATATTTTCATGTTTTGAGAGTCTAAAAAGGGCTTAAAAGAGGACTCTAGGGTTTCACTTTTTCATGACTTTTACGAGTCTGAAAAAGTGATAAAAATTTACTCATAACACCGACTTTCCATTTAATTAACAAGCAGGAAAATATGGAAAGAACTCAACATTTTCATGTATGTTTTACGAGCATGAAAAGATAGAAAAAATATACTCGGGATTTTCATGAGTTTAACGATTCTTGAAAATAATAACCGAAATGGACTAGAGGTAGGTTTCATTTTATACAATCTTGAAATGAAGAAAAATTGTGCGTGAAAGTAGTTTCTTTTGTACACAAGCTTGAAATGGAGAAAAATTGTGCTTGAGGGTGGTTTAATTTTTACACAAGCTTGAAACAAAGAAAAAATATGCATGAGATAAGTTTTTCAAGCCCCCAATATACGACATAGGCACATGCCCCCCAAGCTTCGTTTCATTCACCTAAGTAGACTATCGGTTACTAATAGGTGGATGAAACAAAGGTTCATTTACGAGATTAGATGAAAGACTTAACTTAATTAGGAGAGGATTTGTTTGTGTTTTTTAACGAGGTTGACACAGTAAAAGAACCATCCTCATAAAGAGTTGTTTCTATTGAAAAATGTACAACAGGAAATGCTAAATTTAGAAAGTGTTAAAAATAGATATGCTAAAAATAGCATGTCTAAAAATAGCAGTTTGGCCTATGAGCATTTTGGCCACCTTGGGTGAGAGGTGAAACTGCTAAAAAATATAAACTTCTAAAAATAGCAATTCTGGGTCCTTTCCTATTTTTAGTAGTCCTTGGTCTAACTATAGGAAGTAAAAACGAATTTGGTCTTAACAGCAGTTTAAAATATTAATTAATTAATCTCCATGAGTTAATTAGTTAAGGAAAAACAAACTTGAAGTCTATGAGAGGACATGCAACAGTTTATCTATTAATTGATGAATTTATCCATCAGTTAAAGAGATAAGGATGAGTTGTTATGAGTTGTAACTAGTTGGCTCAGTTAACTGAGTCAAGTCTAGTTAGATTAATTTAACAAGTTGTTAAATTAATTAGATTCAGTTTGTTAATGCTTGCATGCATGTAACAACTGGTATTTTCAAATAACTGAATACTATAGCTTAAATAACTCATGCATGCCAGTTCAGACAGAGACCCAATTGAGATCAGAGAAGGGACAGTGTACTATCAGTTGGATGAATATTTTTCCTATAAAGGAAGCTCATCAATGATGAGGATTTATCTCCTTCAGGGTTGTGCAGTTATTCCAGAGGCCGGTGTTGTGTGCGAGGTGAGAATCACACAGGTTGCAACTGGAGGACCCTGGAAAAACTGTGCGTAGAAATAGGAGGCTTGGAGGGCAAAGGAGAAGGTATGTGAGAAGCCTTTGACTATCTATGAGTAGCAGAGGGATTGTACCAAGAGTTGGATAACTTCCGAGCTAAGGATTTGTGTAATCCGGACTATATTTCCACTTGTATGATAATACAGAGATGGGATTTTAGGCAGGTGCTTTCCCCGGGTAAATTCTTCTGTGTTATGTTTGACTGATTTCTCCATATCAGTTATATGTGTTCTTATTGATGTTGCTCATGTTCAATTAAGCTTCCGCTAAATTGGTTGTAGAAGTAGATCAAGTGTTTTGATTTTGTACATTGCATTACGAGGTGATCTAAATGGTATCAGAGCTAGCTAATTTGTAGGAAAATTCTGCATGGTATTGGAGCACAGGTGATCAAGGAGAGAATAGTATACTGAGAGGAGATTTCAAAATTTTGAGTTTTGGGTAGAGATTTTGCAGAGAAGATCTGAAAAATTTTGTAAAAAATTTTCAGAAATAAATAGCATATTTGGATTCCTTGGGGAAACCTACCCAAAATCAAAAAAAAAAAATCGGTTGAATCAGAGTTCGGATGAGGGAGATATCGCTGATTTAAAATCAGCTCTTTTCCTAGAAAATTTCGTGACGGTGGGAAAGTGGAAATAGATTGTTGTTCTAGCTAAGAACCTGTATGCATTTGAGGTACGAGATGCATGCAAAGCCTTGAGGAGCAAGGAAAAGGTTAGATACGTGGTGGTTGAGAGGGAGAGTAAATTACCTCTCAACATGCAGAGCCAGAAGAAGTCTCAGACAATTATGGAGGAGCCACGATTGGAGCAACATCTTCAGGAGGTTGTGGAGCAGCCACAACAGGGGAATCTAAATGGAGATTGAGTAGAGACATCTACTCATGCAGAGACCTCCAGTAGGGGGAAACTTCAAGCCAGGTGGGAAGAGGGATCACATGCAGCCATACCTTCTGGTAGGAGGTGGGGTGATATAGAATGATCATCCCAAGGAGGAGGGGAAGGATCCTTGAGGTACCCAACCTCTTGGATGAGACCTTGCTACGGGAACCCCGATGTGGAGTAGAAGGAACTGACTGATTAGGTAGAGACAGATGTGAATGGAGTGGTAAAGAGAGCAACAGTGCAGGGAATCCCAGGATAGCGCATAGCATGTAGGCTGCCGCAATGCGAGAGGCACAAGTGTTTTGCGCAGTGCTAGGTGGCACAGAGAGGTGTGCAATGGTGCGAGATGCATGGAGATGTTGCAGTAGCGTAGATGTCAGAGAGGGAGCACTTGTCAGAAACAGGTAGAGCTTCAGCATCAGAGTATGTTTCTAGCCCAACAGAGTGGTTAGTTGGGAATGTTTTTGTTCCAAGAGTTGTTGGAGCAAGCGGACTTGGTAGATGTGTTGCATGCAAAACATTCCAGAGTTACAGGATCCGGTTCGAGAGGAAGCCTTTCTTGTTGAGAGGGAGTGTTGAAAATGTGCAACAAGAAATGCTAAATTTAGAAAGTGCTAATAATAGATCTGCTAAAAATAGCATGTCTAAAAATCGCTGTTTGGCCAATGAGCATTTTGGCCACCTTGGGTGAGAGGTGAAACTACTAAAAACAGCAATTTGGTTCCCTTCCTATTTTTAGCAGTCCCTGGTTTAACTATAGGAAGTAAAAACGAATTTGGTCTTAATAGTAGTTTAAAATATTAATTAATTAATCTCCATGAGTTAATTAGTTAAGGAAAAACAAACTTGAAGTCTATGTGAGGACATGCAATAGTTTATCTATTAATTGATGAATTTATCCATCAGCTAAAGAGATAAGGATGAGTTGTAATTAGTTGGCTCGGTTAACTGAGTCAAGTCCAGTTAGATTAATATAACAAGTTGTTAAATTAATGAGATTCAGTTTGTTAATGCTTGCATGCATGTAACAACTGGTATTTTCAGATAACTGAATATTATAGCTTAAATAACTCATGCATGTCAGTTCAAACAAAGACCCAGTTGAGATCAGAGAAGGGACAGTGTACTATTAGTTGGATGAATATTTTTCCTATAAAGGAAGCTCATCCATGATGAGGATTTATCTCCTTCAGGATTGTGCAGTTATTTCAGAGGTCAGGGTTGTGTGTGAGGTGAGAATCACACAGGTTGCAGCTGGAGGACCCTGGAAAAACTGTGCATAGAAATAGGAGGCTTGGAAGGCAGAGGATAAGGTCTGTGAGAAGGCTTTGACTATCTATGAGCAACAGAGGGATTGTACTAAGAGATGGATAGCTTCCGAGCTAAGGCTTTGTGTAATCCGGACTATATTTCCACTTGTATGATAATACAGAGATGGGGTTTTAGGCAGGTGCTTTCCCCAGGTAACTTCTTCTATGTTATGTGTGATTGATTTCTCCATATCATTTATATGTGTTCTTATTGATGTTGCTCATGTTTGATTAAGCTTCCGCTAAATTGGTTGTAGAATTCGATCAAGTGTTTTGCTTTAGTACATTGCATTACCAGGTGATCTACAGGTGGGAAATTTCTACATGGTATCAGAGCTAGCTAATTTGTAGGAAAATTCTACAAAATTCTACAGTTTCATTTTTTAACGAGGTTGACACAGTAAAAGAACTATCCTTAAAAAAACTTGTTTCATGGCTTCCAAATGGAAGAAACACATGTCAAGGGAGACCCCTTGATAATGTTTTCCAAAAGATCATCAGATGGAAGAATATTTCTTTGGAAGGAACACATGTCAAGGGACACCCCTTGAGCATGGCTTCCAAAAGGTATTCATCAGATGGAAGAATACTTCTCTGGAAGGAACACATGTCAAGGGGATCAATAGGGATAATAAAATTGTATTCAAATTCCCCCATTGAAGTTTTGACCTCATCAGTTACCAGATCTAAGTCAAAAGAAGTCGAGAAAACAATGAGAGGTTTGCTTGCATCAGTAACTGAAAACATGGGATAGGTTGCCACATAATTAACCCTCGGTGGGGTAGGTACCACTTCTATATAAGGAACATTCATGGGTGTCGAATGACTAGTATTCGAAGCAAGATCAACGTAAGAAAGATGATCAACTGTCACAATGTTTCCATTGTGAGGGAAGGAAATCACGTGAAAGATTGTTGATACAACAACTTTTATGGCATAGACATAGTCTTGCCCAAAGAGCAAACTGAAATCCAATGGGTCTTGAACTACCATAAGAGCGATACAAATAGTCTTACTTTACAACGTAATAGGTAACTTAGGAAGGATCCCTAAAGGTTCACTAATGATTATGTTAAAAGCTAACAGATTCTGTGTAACAGGCACAAGCTAAGGAGAACCCAAAGCTTGCCAAGTTGTCAAGGATAAAACACTGATAGAAGCACCTTCATCTACAGTTGTGCAATGTGCATTCTTACCATAAGCCTTCACAATGATTTAGAAAGGGGTGGAAGAAGGAATACGAGGTTCTGTCAATCTACTCCAATGAAAAGAAATAGCCTCATTACTTGGATGGGGTTCAAAAGTAACAGATGAAATGCCACCATGTGTAAAATAATCTGGGGTAACATGAAGAACTTGAGTGGTATTATGTTCACTCTCTAAAGGGAGAGTGTCATCGACCAAAGATGGAATTGATTCAACCAGTTGATCAAAAAATGGCCCATCAACCTAAGTGATACATGTTTCACTCTCCAGTGGAAGAGTGGGAATGACTATACTTGGATTTAGGACAATCACTTCATCAACTAACGATAGACTGGGAGAAAACCTGTGGTAATTAGTTGGAAGTTGTTTTTGTGACACAGTAATTTTTTCCAACAATTTTGAGGCTTCATTCATATGAGTGTAAAGGTGACTATGATGAATTTCTTTGCATAACCTACAAGGAAACCTAACTTTACCCTTTTTCCCATGAACCTCACAATCACTGGTTGATGGATTAACAATAGGTTGATAAGAATTATTTGACCATACTTCCAAGTCCTTAGGAATTCCAAGACAATTGATAAGGAAGTGGTCACCCTTACAAAGATTGCAAGGGTATTTGGGCTTACGATGCATTGTGGAATTTTCCTCAACATTACCAATACTTACAACCATGGTTGGTTGGTTAACTTATTTCTTATCTTGCTTCTTCTTCTTCTTCCCTTTCTTCTTGTTCTTAGTCACCTGGTTACTACCATCAAGGAGTTTACCAAGTGAAGAAGAAAAAGGGGACGAGGAAATGTTGCGTGAAGAAGAAAAAGGGGACGAGGAAATGTTGCGTGAACAAGGTAAAGGGTCAACACTAGGTTGGTGATGTTGAGATGGTGAACTCGGTTGAGGTAAAAAAATTGGTAAAGATGGTACAATTAGAGTATGTGGAATTAAAGAAGTTAAGAAAATCCATACAGGTAAACCTATTGTGAATCTGGGAAGTGACAATGTATCCAAATAAGAAGGACCAACATTTACAAAATTAAGGAAAAGCTTAGGGTGTTATTGTAGCAGTTGCAACACCCTCCAAAAGTTTGGCCTGCATCCAATTTTGGAGCCTCCTTTGAGAATTTTACTTGATGACTACACGCACTCGAGTTTACTCCGTGAGCTCGTGTGAGTCTTCACACCCACCTTGCTTGATCATTCCACCAACAACTTTTGCATGTTGATGTCAATGTCTTGCTTGCGACCATGTTATGGTCAAACAGAAAGGTCTTCGCTTTGTGTGTACATGTTGTGTTCGCTATGTAAACATCTGTCACGCTCACACACGGAGTCATATACATTGTCACACAACCATATTCATGGTCATTCAAAGATCAATCACAAGCGTTGCTCACACCGTCGGTCATTCATGTTGAGCATGTGTGTCTGGATGGTTTGATTTGTCTCGTCATCAATTCATGTAAGTGTGTGTTTGCAAGTTCACGTATGCATCTTTTCACTCGCTCATACACTTAGTTGTTTTGTTGAAGTTTTGATGATCGGATTCCCCTATGAAAGCTGGACCTTCACCCTACCATTAACTCGATCAACTGTCACACAGAACAGTGCAAAAGCACCATGTAATCCATTTCAAGTTGCGCTGCCCAAAAGCAAATCAATCAACCTTCATGCTGGTCAACTGGAGAATTTGACCTATTCACCGCGGGAATAATCCCCCTCAAAAATTGCGCAGAGGTTGAAAACCTTGCCGGCTCTACTGAATGAGAAAATTGCGTAGACAGGCTAGACAGACACCCAATGCCCATCCCTATCTCCCTCAGAAAATTGCATAGTTTTTATAGCAAGCCCATCATTCAGCCGACCGGCTGCTCACCCGAAAAACTGCGCAGTTTTCATGAGCAAGCCCTATGTTGCCCAGGAATCCTCTTAGCTCAGAAACTGTGTAGAGGTGATCAACAGGCCAGCCTCCCAGCATCAGCGTAGTTTTCCCTGCCAATAGTTCCCATCAACTAACTGCCAGTTCCCTCCAAGAATTGTGCAATTTTTGTTGCTAAGCTCCAACAGCTGACTACCGATTCCCTCTAGGAATTGCACAGTTTTTGCTGCCAATGTCCCAGCAGATGTCTGTCAGTTCCCTCCAGGAATTGCACAGTTTTTGTTGCCAAGGTCCCAATAGCTAGCTACCAGTTCCCTCCAGGAATTGCGCAATTTTGGCTGTCAGGCTCCCGCTGCATGCTCCTTCCAAAAATTGCGCAGAGTTTGTCTGCCTTGCCTTCCCACATCTTGAACTACTCCTTCCAAAAATTGCACAATTTTTTCCTCTAGCTGAGCCAAACCCTGCAGATAGTCACTGTCGATCAAGATTACCCATCTCCATCACCAAGTGACTTCTACGCAGTTTTCACTAGTAGTGCCCGAAGCCTCCATCCCAGCTTGCAACTCACAACCTTGCTTCCTCTCCCGGCCACTTGCATCCAAAATGATCACGCATCATGGTAGACTACGAGGTTTATGGATTTGATGTCATCTCATCATGAGTGACTACAGATACAGTTACATGAACAAGCATGGCATGACGACGGATGCTATGAACAAAGGGAGTACATGCAGAAGGACATGTTCGCCAACAAATGAACAAACAATGCATGCAAAGAGATGTGTTCACGGACAAATGTGCATTTTTTGCGAATGGACGAACCTATTAAGCATGACAACATACAAGAGAGGAGAAACATGCGAATGAAAAATTAAGAAAACCCAACGACCATCGAAGACTGTGTGCACTTTGCCATGTGGAGGTGAATATGTGACACAGCATGAGGACATCCATCACCCAGCAACGTTGCAACTCAACATGCACGCCAACAACAACACAAATGTACCAGCATTGTCATGTCGAGTCTTGTCATAATTCATGTCATCCACATCTCTACTCTGGGTCGTAATATGAATCAATGTAATGTAACGTGGAAGTACAAGAGACCCACTTGTCATATGAAGAGTTATGTAGATTCTTAAGGTCATGGAAGTCAAATGGTCATGAGAGAAGTCGAACAACCACAAGGGGTCAGTTTCACCATTAGCTATAAATACCCCCTAATTTGTACATGAAAAGGACTTTTCACCTCGTCTCCTCCCACATAGCCTTGATAGTTTGTAATATTTTCTTTGAGGAGTAAGTAGTGGCTCCAACGCCCTGCCCATGAGGTTAGTGATGTATGGTGTAACGATGTGTCTTGGAAAATTCGCTTAATTCAGAATCCTGCTAACAGGTGAGCACGTTTTCACACATGTATTGTAATTGTTGTAAGACTGATCTTGAGCACTTACAATGCATGTTGCTTTAACCTATGTTTAACACTAGAAATCATTCAATTGTTGTAATACATATATATTAATGAAAATGTGGTGTATGAGCTGTTAACATTGTCCTACCCATGTTGGTTACCTCCCCGGACATCAAACAGGCCTTTCACCTAAACTTTCTATAACAACTGTCACCTCGCGTAGACTCCTATGTTGTGTGTTGTACGTGTTATCTTTCCTTGTGTGATGTGATTGTTGCATCCGTGTGGATTGCTCTTCTGGAATCTATGCATGTCTTGTTGTGTTGTGTGTTCCTAAAGAGTTGGGGCTTCCTCTCATCTGACTTGGGACTCACTCCCACCCTCTCCCTCTATAGCGAAAGAACCATTGACACAAGTAACACTAGCAATCACCAGGCACATGAACCTCACTACTCGAAGACAAAGAAAACCACTCTCTTGTGCTAACAAGCAAGAGTTGAGGAAAATCTTTAAGATAATGGCAACCGGGCCATCATACTAGATGGGACTCCCACACCAAATGGTGTGAGTTCTAGTTGGGACTTCATACTGGGGTGATCCCCTAAATTTTGGCGAGTGTAACAACATCAACATTTATGGTGCTAGAAGGAGGGCCACCAGTTGTATATGGTTGAATGTCCTCTCACACCCACTCATGAACCATCTATTCAAGGCAATAACTCACAGTCCCTCTCATCTACGTGTGACTCTGTAGTTGGTTACTTCTCACCTCCCAGGAATGAACACAAAATTCCATATCATCATCTTTGATTCATCCGTCCTATCACCCACGAGTTTGCGAAAGCAGATGAACTAATCCTAGGCATACAACAACTTCCATACACATCAAGGAAGCCAAAAGCCACTCCCATAGGGGTTGTTGTATCGTCAGTGGAAGAAGCAGTTCTTGCCACAATTAAAGGTCTGGTAGACGTTATTGAATATGGAGAGGAACCTCCAGTCTTTCGACAAGGGGAACAATACACCTTTGTGATATTGGGATCAAACTCCGGTACAGGAGGTGGAGGGGAAGGTAGAAGAGGAGGTAGGGGCGGAGACGAACCAACAGATTCAGTGCTAGAACCGTCAAATTCTAAAGAAGCGGAGGAGGATGAAGAAGAAGAAGAAGAGATGGTTGACCAAAATCTAGAATGGATGACTTAGGGACCATTGGCTCTCTCGGGTGCTTTGCACAAGATGCCAAAGCGAGTGCAGAGAATGAACATCAAGTTCAATCCTGAGAGCATAGTGAAGGAAAAAGAGCATTTGGACAACTTATACCTACAGTTGCAGACCCTTAAGGTACGGTATCAAGATGTAGCATGTAGATTGTTCCCATTTACCTTGGATGGTCGCATAGCTGCATGGTATCACAGCCTTCCATCCAACTCCATACAGAATTGGGGTGTGTTCAAACACATGTTTCTTGAAAAGTTTGTTGATGACAAGACCCCAACTATGTTACTCAAAGAACTTGGAAGCCTAAAGATGGAGGGGAAAGAAAAGGTAAAAAATTTCAATCATAGGTTTACAAGCATATTGAACAAGTTTGCAGTGGACACCAAACCTCATGACTCCATCACTGTTGATTACTACATGTTCGCACTACTGACCAGCATTACACAGTTCGTCAAGTAAGCTGCGAAACCAACATTATTGGAAAACAACGAAGAGGTTATTGCTATTGAGAAAGACCTACACACAATTGGAGTCATCAAGGATGATGAACCAACGAAGGAATCCAAATATGTGAGCAGGAATTCCTAGGCGGTGGCGAGAAAAGGTAGAGACAAGGAAACAAATGATATCAAAACCCTCACTCGCCTCGTCAAGAACTTGACAACAAAAGTGTCTAAGCTTAAACAACGGAAAACGGACACAGCTGCAAGCAGCCATCCACCCAGACAGACACAAGGAAGCATGCCATCAGGCAGCAGCTGGAACACTCCAAAAACTGCGCAGAGCTCTGTGTTCCACCTCAATCAGTGCACAAATTTTGGGTTCTATTCATTCCACGAGGAACATCACCCAGAGAACTCATGTTCAGACTGAAAGCGAGTTGCAAGCTTTATATGCAGCCATACATTTGATGTAAAATAAAATATGAAAGAACAACCGGAAGACATAGATAATGATGAAGATGTTGTACCTAATGAAGCATCAAGTTCTAGGCATGTGGTGAACGTGTATCAGTGCTCACAAGCAACACTAAAGACAAACACCGAGAAACAACCCCCAAATAAAAATGATCGTTACAATCTTAAGAGTAAATGGGCTCCCCTTACACTCGGGGAAGCACAAGAAAAGATGACACTTTTGTTGAGGAAGGTTGATCCACCAACTGCCCCAAAGCAGAAAACACAAAGCAAGTCTAGAAAGACAACGACGAACAAGAATACATCCATGAGCTACAAACTACAGAACACTCTGCCAGAAAACATGAACACCAGCCCTACCTCGGAAACCTCAGTGATCCTACCACCTCTGGACTACAACATTGTGGATGAAAAGAAGAAAAATCATGCGAACATCAATTTGTTTGAGTTAGCTAAGATCCAGAGTCAACAAGACATCCCGCTACGCGCATTGGGACAGATAGCAACGGACAGCACAACCTCTACCAGCAAGGGAGCAAGCACACATCCCGAATCACTTTCCACTCTGCTAAACACACTCTGGATGGAAGAAGAAAACTCAGGTTTCCCTCCATTCCTACTCTCATTTGAAGTTTTTAACTGTAGTGTTCACAACTACTTGGTTGATTTTGGTGTGGCAGCCAATGTCATGTCGCTCTCCATTGCTAAAAAGATTAATGCACAATGGAGCGAAACATCTGCACGAATCATCGAACTTGATCAGACATCTGTACCATCCATTGGTGAACTCCAAGATGTGATCATCTGACTATCTCATGAAATTCGAGTCCACCAATGCATCAACATAGTTATTTTATACATACCAGAAGCATACAGTCTACTACTCAACAGAAACTAGTCCAATAAGATGAATGGATATTTTGCTACAGAATGGTCTCACATGTGGCTTCCATACAAGGGCAAAAACAATCAAATCCGAATGGCATCTGAGAGGTATATGAAGCACAATGCCACTCCCCTAAATGGCGAGAATGAACCATTGGCCTTCGCAGAACTCATGTTTGGAAACTGCCTCCTGGAAACAACGTTGGGGTGTTATCCTACATGGCCAGCTCCAACCCCACCAGACACATAGTTGGGTCTTCTTCCTTCCCAACTGATGGTAATGAAACATGTACAGTACATTGTACCAATAGTAGCAGTATCAGTAGCAACAGTAGTAGCACTAGTACAAGAGCATCAAACGGTCTATGTACAGACAAGTTGTGGACCATGTACTTTAACAGATCAAAGACACAGGATGGCTCAGGAGCCGGGAGTGTCTTAATCAACCCATACAACAAGAAGCATCTGGTTTCAAGTCGCTTGGAGTTCGAGTGCAGGAACAACATTGCTGAGTATGAAGCATTCGTGTTGGGCTTAGAGAAAGCCATCAGCCTCAACGTGGTTGCGCTCAAAGTAGTAGGTGATTCATAGATAGTGGTATGGTAGGTACATAACATAATTTACTGTTTGTCACCGCATATGAAAAGTTACCAAAAGGGGTATGGTGACTGATCTCTAACTTCCAAGCATATTTAAGATCATTGTTGTACCACGTATGTGTAATGTAGCTGCCAATGCTCTCGCAAACGCAACTTCAAGAATGTCACCGATTAGGGATAGATTTACTATTGAAACTTTATACAAACCATATATCCTGAATAACATAACTAACTTACGTGTATTTAATGATGATCAATAGATACTGCATTTCATGGTCAACGCTAATGTCTTCAAAGATGCAGTGATGCAACGATAGATGATGATGAGCACAAGCACTCTCTAGAAGCAGAAGCTGGTAATAAGAAAGGCCACCTTATCATGAAGGGTGTGGCATCATTGGAGAAGCTTTATGACTTGCAGGAACGTTTTCAAGGGCCAAGGAACAGAAAAACCTAGAGCTCCACCATGATGTACAAACTGATCAACTTAGGAACATAACAAGATCTGAAGTTTGTTAATCTCAGCACATGTTGCACACAACAAGAGTGGAAATCCTTTGTCCGCTTGTCCAAACAATACCGAGATATGTGTGCATAGACATACAATAATATGAAAACCTATGACATGCGTATAATCCAGCACATCATTCCGATTAAAGAAGGGGTAAGGCCATATCAGCAGAAGCTGAGAAAAGTACATCCGTCACTTGAACCCCTCATACAGAAAGAGCTCACCAAGTTGTTGGATGCATGGATCATATACAAAGTTCATCATTCCATGTGGGTTTCAAACCTTGTTCCTATACGCAAGAAGTCTGAGGTAATCCGCTTACATGTTGATTTTCTGGAATGTGAACTGCGCCTCAGACAAAGACAACTACCTCGTGCCGTCTATGGATCACATTCTACAAACAGTAACTGGGGCACAGATTTTTTCCCTACTCGACAGCTTTTTAGGATACAATTAGGTTCTAGTAGCAGAACCTAACAGACTTAAGACTACCTTCCATATCAAGTGGGGTACGTTCGCTTACAGACAAATTCCATTTGGGCTTGTAAATGTAGGAGAAACCTTTCAGCGTGCCATGGAAATTGCTTTTCACAAACTCATCGGACATAACATAGTGGTATACCTCGATGATGTGACTGTGTTCTGAAGAAGACGTAAGGACCACATATGCCATCTCAAGAAAAATTTTGAGCAATATCGAAAATACGAGATTTCCTTGAATCCCAAGAAGAGAGTATTCGCAGTGTCAGAGGGGAACCTTATCAAACACATTCTGTCCAAAAGCGAAATCAAGGTGGATCCAAACCAAGTCCAGACTATTACACAGATCCCTCACCCAACCAACAAGAGATCCATGTAGTCCTTCTTTGGCAAGATAAACTTCCTCCAGAAGTTTGGGTTATGCGCAGATAGTCAACCCATGCAAGACATGATCAAGAAAGATGCAGTCTATAGCTGGGGCAAGAGGGAAAAATATGCATTCACCCATATCAAGAAGGATATTGTAGAAGCTCTTGCACTCTACAGCCCAGACTTCAAGAAGGATTTCCTTCTATACACCTTCACCTCTGATAATTCACTCACTGCAGTACTCACTCAGAAGGACGAGATGAACGATGAACATCCCATCTCCTTCATGAGCGCAAGCATGAAGGGACTAGAACTCAACTACCCTATCGTTGACAAGTAAGCATATGCAGTTTACAAGGTGGTGAAACAGTTCAGGCCCTACTTGCTGAAGAACCACTGCATAGTCTACGTCCCTCACCCAGCAGTCCGTACATTGCTTGTACAACAAGAACTGGGTGAACGACATGTGAACTAGATGATAGTCTTGCAAGAGTGTGATCTTGAAATCAAGCCAGTTCACATAATAAAAGGACATGGGCTCTTTAGACTTGCAATTGAAGCAATACATGCACCTGAGAGTGAAGAAGAGCTCGCCGATTGGGAGCAAGAAGTTGAGATGTATGATATAAGGTGAGAAACACCCACTAAAGACGAGAACTCTTGGTACGCAGATGTGTGTTAGCACCTTGAGCACAACACCATACCCTCTCACTTTTCCATCAGACAAAAGAGGACATTGTGCCTGAAATATTTAGCATATCATTCGATACACAGGAAGCATAGTAACAGAGTTTTTCTCAAGTGCCTGGAGGCACATGAATCAGAGAAGGTATTATAGGATCTGCATGACAGACCCACCAGGGGTTACTTTGCAGGAAACACTACTGCACACAAAGTTATGCAATTCGTTTCTACTAGCCCACATTATCCAAGGATGCACACGCTTATTCCCACAAGTGCCTGGTCTGTCAGTGATGTGCCGGCACAACGCGAAGGTCAGCAGCCCCACTACACCCTATTGCAATGACTAAATCATTCCAACAATGGGGCCTAGACATCATTGGGGAGGTTTTCCCACATTTGTCAAAACAACATCGCTACATCCTAACAGCAACTGATTACTTCACATGGGGGACAGAGGCAGTTCTGCTCAAACAAGTGAACGACCAAGAGGTCATCAACTTCCTCCAGCAAAACATCATCTCATGCTTTGGCATTCTAGTATCACTTTTTTTTTATAATGCAACGTACTTTTCGTTCTTGAAACTGTATGATTTTGCATTACAAAATGGTATTGTGTTAAAGCACTCATCTAAATACTACCTGTAAGGAAACGGTATCGCAAAATCTACGAATAAAAACCTCATCCACATAATCAAAAAGACCATTTTCTCTTAGTAGTGCAACTGGCATACCGCTCTGACGAATGAACTATGGGCTGACTGCATAACACCCAAACCCTCTCTGAATACCTCACAGTACTTCTTGGTCTATGGTAAAGAAGCCATCCTTCCACCTAATATATACTCACCTGCACTTTAGCTATCCCAAGAATCCCAAGGCAAGCCTTTCCAGCTAGGTCAGTGTAGGATGGATACACTCCACAAGCTTCATGAAGAAAGGATGAAAGCAAAAGAAAAATTTACACTCCACCAGAATCGTATCAAGAGATGGTTCAATAAGAAGTCTGCAGGGAAAGCTAACTTTGATGTTGGTGACTTGGTTCTGAAATGGGATAAGCCCCATGAAGACAAAGGCAAGCATACGAAGTTTTAGTCCATTTGGATTGGTCTATACATAGTCCATGAGAAGCTTAGCCCACACACATACCATCTGCAATCACTTGACGAGAGGATTGACAACCTTCCTGTTAATGGCAAAGATCTCAAACATTACTTCCAGTAGGTCGAGCCACGGCCCGTGCCATGTACATAGTCTGCTTGCTGCTTGTTGTTTTTATTTTGTTTGCCTTGGTTACTATCGTTGTTTTCATTTGGTTTACTTTGCTTACTATTTTTGTTTTCGTCTGTTTAAGTTGCTTAATAGCTTCCTATTTTTGTTTTCCGGAAATGAGTGTTGCCATCTACTGCGTTCAGGCTTTTGAATGAGTATGTGGCTGAGATATGAAGAGACTTGTGACATTACAACACTTGGCCAGTCTTGTGTCCATCTTATTCGTGCTTGGTTATAACCTTCGTTTGATGAAGTCTTGATGGAAATACAACCCGTCTACAAGGGAAGTTTTGGTCCAACCATGAACCTGTGTCCACACTGGGAAGCCCTATGCCTATACTCAGCCTTCTAGTCTGTGTGTTCAAGATCATTCAACTAGTAGAAATGGAGAAGGGGAAATCTAAACAAGCAAACCTATGTCAGAGGTCTTACATGATTCTCTGAAGGAACAACCTCTTTTGCTCTCATGAAGTCAGGATCCCTCTTCTACCCAAAAAATAAATAAGTGCCTATTCACGGTCCTCTTAAAAAAATAACATACAAAGGAAAAAGAAGAGAAAAGTTTCCAGTGCAGAGAGGTGAAGCATGCAACTCCACCGGGGTACTGACCAGGCTCGTTGGTAGTGGAGAAATGTGTGTTTTCCTGTTAGACTCCATTAGGGTACCATCTAGGCATGTTAGTAGCGAAGAAACACCAGAGATGAAAACTTATAATCTGAAACTTTTCAACTCGCGACCTAAACTACCCTTCCCGATTTCGAAACACTGTGATCAAGCTGAAATTTTGTTGTGTTTGACTGAGTTGGCAAAAGGTGAACCATGTATTTCCATGAGGTAAGTGTGGAAGCTGAAATAACCTACACAACGATTCAATACTCCGTGAAAGACCAAGGCCCTGTGCTGTAATTGAACCAAAGCAGAGAAGATGAAGTTCTACCAGTGTTTTGCTAAGTCTTGTAGTGGAGCAACACTAGAGATGAAAAACTTATACTCTAAAAATCTTCAACTCGCGAGCTAAACTACACTTCCCGATTTTGAAACATTGTGATCAAGCTGAACTTTTGTTTTGTTTGACTGAGTCGGAAAAAGGTGAACCATGTATGTCCATGGGGTAAGTGGGGACGCTGATATAACCTACACAACGATTCAATACTCCTCGAAAGACCAAGGCCCTATTCTATCAATGAACCAAAACAGAGAAGATGGATTTCTACCAGTGTGTCTCCAAGTTGTAGCAGTTGCAACACCCTCCAAAATTTTGGCCCGCATCCAATTTCAGAGCCTCCTTTAAGAATTTTACTTGATGACTGTACACACTTGGGTTCACTCCGTGAGCTCGTGTGAGACTTCACACCCACCTTGCTTGATCATTCCACCAACAACTTTTGCATGTTGATGTCAATGTCTTGCTTACGACCATGTTTTGGTCATACACAAAGGTCTTCGCTTCGTGTGTACATGTTGTTTTTGCTATGTAAACATTTGTTGTGCCCACACACCGAGTCACATACATTATCGTGCAAGCATCATCACGGTCATCCAATGATCAATTACAAGCATCGTGCTTGTCGCTAAAGCCATCGGTCAGTCATGTTGAGCATGTTTGTCTGGATGGTTTGAGTCATCTCGTCGTCAAGTCATGTAAGTGTGTGTTTGCAAGTTCACATATGCATCTTTTCACTGGCTCACACACTTAGTCATCTTTCTAAAGTTCTAACGAACGAATTCCCCTCTGACAGTCGGGCATTCACCCTACCATTGACTCGATCGATTGTCACCCAGGATAGCGCATAAGCACCAAGAACGCTATTTCAAGTTGTGTTGCCCACAAGAAGATCAATAAACCTGCATGCTAGCCAACTGAATAATTTGACCCAGCAGTCACCCTGGGACTAATTCCTGTCAAAATTGCGCAGAGGCTGCAGACCTTGCCTGCTCGACTGACTGAGAATATTGCGCAGACATGTCGGAAAAGCACTCAGTGCCTCTCCCTGTCTCCCTCAGAAAATTGCGCATTTTTTCTAGCAAGCCCACTAGTTAGTCGACCGACTGCTCACCCGAAAAACTGCAAAGTTTTCATGAGCAAGCCCTTTGCTACCCAATAGTCTGCTCAGCCCAAAAACTGCACATCAGTGATCAATAGGCCAACCTCCCGCCATCAATGTAGTTTTCCTTGCGAGCATCTCCCAACAGCTAACTGCCAGTTCCCTCCAGGAATTGTGTAGTTTTTGTAGCCAAGCTCCAGCAGCTGACTGTCGGTTCCCTCCAAGAACTATGTAGTTTTTGCTACCAATGTCCCGGTAGTTGACTGCTAGTTAACTCCAGGAATTGTGTAGTTTTTGCTACCAAGGTCCCAGCAGCCAGCTGCCAGTTCCCTCCAGGAATTGTGCAGTTTTGGCTTCCAGGCTCTTGTTGCCGGCTCCTTCCAAAAATTGCACAGATTTTGTCTGCCTTGCCTTCCCACATCCCGGACTACTCCTCCCAAAAATTGTGTAGTTTTGTCCTCTAGTTGAGCCAGAACCCGCGAACAGTCACTGTCGATCCGGATTGCCCATCTCCATCACCAAGTGACTTCTGTGCAGTTTTCACTAGTGGTGCCCGGAGCCTCCATCCCAGCTCGCAACTCACAACCTTGTATCCTCTCCCAGTCACCTGTATCTGAAATGATCATGCATCATGGTAGACTAAGAGGTTTATGGATTTGATGTCATCTCGTCATGAGTGACTGTAGATACAGGTACACAACAAACATGGCATGACGACGGATGGGATGAACAAAGGGAGTACATGTAGAAGGACATGTTCACCAATGGACGAACAAACGATGTATGCAAAGAGATGTGTTCACAGATGGATGAACAAACAAACATGCACTTTATGTGAACAGACGAACCTTACAATGATGCCAACATACAAGTAAGGAGCGACGTGCAAATGCAACATCAAGTGAATCGAACGACCATTGAAGACTCCATGCACTTTGCCATGTGGAGGTGAAGTTGTGACACACCATGACGACATCCATCACCAACAACACTGCAACTCGACATGCACACCAGCAGCAGCACGAATGTACCAACATTTTCATGTCGAGTCTTGTCATGAGTCATGTCGTCCACATCTCTATTGTGGGTCGTACTGTCAATCAATGTAATGTAACGTGGAAGTCCAAGAGACCCACTTTTCATAAGAAGATTCATGTAAAGTCGAAAGGTTATGGAATTCAAATGGTCATGAGGGAAGTCGAACAGCAACAAGGGGTCAGTTTCACCCTTGGCTATAAATACCCCCTCATTTGTACATGCAATGGACTTTTCACCTCGACTCCTCCCACATAGACTTGAGAGTCTGTAATATTTTCTTTGAGGAGTAAGTAGTGGCTACAACACCCCTCCCACGGGGTTAGTGATGTATGGTATAACTATGTGTCTTGAAACTTTCATTTAATTCAGAATCTTGCTAACATACCAACACATTTTCAGACATGTATTGTAATTGTTTTAAGACTGATCTTGAGAACTTGTAATGCATGTTTCTTTAACTTGTGTTTAACACTTGAACTCATTAAATTGTTGTAATACATATATATTAATGTTAATTTGTTGTATGAGTTGTTAATGTTGTCTTGCCCATGTTGGTTACCTCCTCAGACATCAGACAGACCTTTCATGTAAACTTTCTATAACAACAGTCGCACTCGCGCGAACTCCTCCACTGTATTTTGTATGTGTTATCTTTCCTTGTGTGTTGTGACTGCCACATCTGTGTGGATTGATCTTCCAGAAGTTGTGCAAGTAATATTGTATTGTGTGTTCCTAACAATGTTGGGGCTTCCTCTCATCCAACTTGGGACACACTCCCACCCTCTCCCTCTACAGTGAAAGAACCATTCACACAAGTAACACTAGCAATCACCAGGCATGCGAACCTCACTACTTGAAGACAAAGCAGACCACTCTCCTATGCTAACAAGCAAGAGATGAGGCAAATATTTAAGATAATGGAAACCTGGCCATCATACCGAATGGGAATCCCACACCAAATGGTCTGAGGTTTAGTTTGGACTTCATACCAGGGTGATCCCTTGAATGTTGGAAGGTCCAACGCCGTGAACATGTTCCTATTAAAAGGGGGATCTTTATCGGTAACTTCCGGAATTGTTTCCATTAAATTCAATCCGCATAAGTTTTTATTATTAAAATTAAATAATATCACAATCCACACTTAATGTCTTGTAAAAAAATAAAAACAAACATATGACACATGCTACTAAATCTAAAGAGACAAACCACGCAAACAAGCTTTTCACAATGAACTCACTAGTTGGTGATGAAATCCAACATCACAAAAATCAAGGTGAAAAGTGGTTGTAGATAGAGCGAGCAGAACCAGTTACACTAACAAATTGCTTAATGAAACAATCTGGTGCAAGTAACTTCACTTATGCCATCTCGAGCGAAGATTACCCTCCAAAAATTCCAAGTGAGTCTAGTCAATGCTTGTTCCAGGTATAGCAAAACCTTCCCTTTGTTGTCCCCTCATGTAATAGCCCTAGAATTATGGTTATTAAGGTTACCAACTACAATAATTCTACGTGGGGGAACAATCATAGATCGTATGTACACACAAGGGAAAAGTAACAAATCTCAATCCCCTTGAAATCTCCTCAACATGGTTAATTGGAGGATAACTTTCAAGTGACCCCAAGTACCTTTTGGCACCGTTGTAATACATGAAAATCACTCTATAACAGCCAATGAAGTGGGTATGATCAATTCACCAATTATTACATGATATCATTCTTAACTCATGTGTTAGAAGAGCTTCCTATAACAAAACTGAAATAATTGGATTTCTCTCTCTATCGCAAGATTCTATTGTTTGTCTTCAACTTTGCAAATTTTACTCACTTCCCTATTTGAAATCCCTACAACCTAATCTACTATAGGTGAAAAGAAATTTTATTAACACTATGTTATTAAGCTATTATTTACTCTATGGGTAAATGGATGTGAAACTGATGGTATTATGACTTGACTCAAAACTCTAATGCATCACATATGCAATTTGTAATCTCTTCATTTTAATGAATTCTAGCTAGAGTAAGTAAAGTAGTATTTCTTTAAGATATTAACTCTGGAATGTACCACTTCTAATTTTTCAATGCAATTCAAAGCTTTAAGTTGCAAACCACACAATGTAATGTATGCACAATTTGCTTGAAAATCATGCAAATGTAATCTATGCACACTTTTTTTCATGAAATGAGAATTCTAACCATGCAAATGTAATCTATGCAAGAGAACTCTTGAAAACAAACACAAGATGATTCCAAGTAAGCGAAATAACAACAACATTGTTCCCTTTCACTAACGCTACTAAAGAACCAATCAAGTGTAAGTAAAGAAATCGGGTGAAAATTCCAAAGATCAAGAATAATGACACTCAAAGGCGATTAACACTCTCAGTTACAATTCACCCCCCCCCCCCCCCAGGCGACTATGGGAGAATTGTTTTTGCAAAAATTAAAGCAAAAAATGCAAAAATTGTTAATAAACTCAGACAAACCTTTGAGCAATGACCAAAGTAAATCAAATTCAAAACACCCAATGAAATCCTTAAAATGAAATGCTTGAATGGATGTTATGAAATCAACACTTCAAACGTAATTCTAATTAAAATTCAGTACTGGAACAAAAATGACTTCTGTTTTCAATGCAACACAAGAAGCACATCTCATCAAAACACTAATTTTTGAGAAACCCTAACTTGAAATTAAACAAAGAATTTCATCACAAAAAAGAACAATTTAAATGTATCTTGAGTATTTGACAGAAAAAGACAGGAATACGGTGATCTTGACAACAACCTATCTCTTTTTTATCAATTAGCAAACAAGCAAGACAAAACCCTAATCAATTTTGCAAAAGGGATTGATTCCCAAAAGACTTCACCAAATCACTCAAACAAGTTCAGAAAAGGTATTGGATATTCAAAACAAATATGATGACACTTTCAGAAAAAAATAATTCAAACTCTCACTGAGAGAAAACCTAATTTTCCAAAATTTCTAGGAACTTCACAGCTAAGTAGTATAGTTCAGTGTGCATACATGTAGTTGTTGGGGAAACAACTGCAGATATCAGTGCTCTGTTGATGAACATAAACCGCGCAGAAATGGTAAGTCCAAGAAAAAATAAAAAATAAAGAAATCAAACCAGAAGATTTAAAATATCATAATTTTCTAATACTCAAGTCCAGCTAAAAAACAAGATCGGAAAGAAAAACCAAGGAAAGAGAAGAGAAGAATAATTTTCCCAGAAGAGTTGCCAATTTGTTATGAAAAATAAATCCCTCTTTCTGACTAGAGCGATCCCTTTAGAACCTAAAGGAGACAAGAAACAAATAGACAATTGAATAACTCTTTCCCTAAGCTTATTTCATTCAAATTGTAAATACAAGAGTAGGAGAATAAGCATCTTACCTATTTGCGAAATTCTTGATCAATATCCCTTCTCTATCTCGATGAAGCTTCCCAATGCTCAAAAATACCTGTAGTCACAAACATAAAAGATATCAAAGGCATATGCAATCATAAAAATTCAAACAAACTTAATCTAATGACCAAGGAGATTAGAAATTGAGATTATCTTAATAAATATCAAAAGAATCATAAACCATTCATCATTTCAATAAGACAATACAATGGGAAAAAGAATTCATTTAGATTAATTCAAGGATAAAGAAGAGCCTTACAACTTATGCCTTTATGTCATCAAGTTCCTCCCAAATGCCTCTAAACCTCTCCTTAGATGATAAGCCTTCCAATCTAATTCCAACATCATAAGTGTATCTTTTTATATCCTCCCAATCCCTCTATCCTCTAGTCAATTTATGATCCAAGAGGAAGAAGTTTTAGATCCAAAAGAGAAGGTTGAGATCCTCTAATTGGGGGATTAGGGTTCCTTGATGAAAGGGAATTAACTCCATGATTTGAGGGGTCTAGCTCGAAGAGATATGACCTACAAGCTTTCAGTTGGGATATATTCGACCAACAATGCTTTTGGAATTCACTTTTTATTTTAACTTTTCTTTGATTTATCTGCGTTGTCTATAGTGAAAGACAGAGCGAAGTTCTGTGCAGTTTTCAGGGATAGAAACTACAAATTTGCGGAAACTAACTAGGAAAAGTCCACAGGTCATACTTAACAAGTCATAAACCCATTTTACCCAAAATTCATATATTCTTCAAGGGTTTTTTATTGTTTGAGTTCTAAAGGAGTGCAATGGAACATGTTTATGGATGGTGAGAGATCCATTTTAACAGTCAAGTATCATGGCGACAAAATGATGTGTAACAACATGTATACAATGAACACCACTAGCTCCAATAGTGGAGTGTTGGAGCCACTCCTTGCTCCTCCAAAGAATTAACTTATCTCTCTAATGGCTTGTGGGAGGAGCCAAGGTGAAAAGTCATTCTTTGGTACAATGAGGATGTATATATAACCAAGGGGTGATGCTTCACCCTCCTTGTGACTCTTTGACTACCCTCATGATTGTTTGACTTCCTATGACTTTTTGAATTACATGAATCTTCATATTCCATGTGTGTCCTTTGGACTTCCACTTTACAATACATTTCGAATAGGTAATTACATAATCCACAATAATGATGTGGCATATGATGACTTGTGACGGGACATGGAATGATACTGATGACATGGACATCATGATGATGTGACAGTATCAAGTTGTCCTTCTTGTTTCTTATTTATTTGTATCTTCTTGAACAGACAATACATGTTCTTCTTGTTCCTCCTCCTTATGACTTGAAGATGTGGAGTCTTCCATGTGATCTTGATATTCATCTTCTGTTAAAGTTTGATGTTCCTTTGTCTTCTCGCATGTTGGTCGTCTTATATTTGTTTACGAGAGCAAAGCCATTGATACCATACAAACTGATTTGGTTCCAAATATAAAGTTGCAACACGTACCTTTTATGTGTTTTTCACATTATTGAGATTGAAAAATTGCTCCATCTGTAATATCCATGTTGCGGGATCCTTGCCATCGAACTTCCTCATATCTATTTTTGGAATATGGTGGGTCTTCGATCCCACATTAGAGTCTATGAAATCATGAT